>JAGEOH010000801.1:0-27514 GCA_032207245.1 Pardosa pseudoannulata | reverse complement strand
TTTTGCTCTCATCTCTTCAGGAACATTCTGCACATCCAAATAAGTCTCAAAACGTTCCAAAAAGGAGTCGAAGTTTTCTGACTCTTCGTTGAACTTGTGGTGGTCCCCAAGGAACTTCCGTAGCTAACCCCATGGTTAGGCAAGCATAAACTTTTTGGAACTGTATTGAAATAAAATAGGACGATAACTGTGAAGTTAACGGATGTATTCAATCAGTGCCATGTGCTTGTACTTGAGAGCCGACGGCTGCTCTATCGTTTACTGTTTCTTTACTTATTTTATCTATTTAACCTTCTGATATTTTTAATTACATTTTTATTAAATTGTTTTTATGTTAATGAGTGTTATCATTTTGGTTTACTGAAAACGAAACTTGGTGAACACTACAAAGTGGTGACCTTGGTGACTGAATGAATACATTGAATCAGTGAACATCTATCGCATTTAGCGATTAATACAGTAACTGTTTATTTCATACGGCATAAATTATGAATTTCTTGTTCTACAGTTGATTTTACGGAGAAGTGTGCACTTTTGGTTTCAACGTCGCACTAGGCTATGGGACCCTTCAACGATCAGCGACATTTTTTCCAAGGTAAGTCCGTGCTAAATGTGCATTATTCACACAATTAGTTAATTTAAATTTCGCGTTCGGTGATAAGTATAATTCATTTTGATATTTATATCGCCTATACCTACATATTAAGTTATACTTGACTTGTACCTGAATAACTACAAACTGTGCCTCTTTTATAATTTTGTAATTTTATATATATTAGTGTATATTTTATTTGTATTCCCTAGTATATTTCGGAAATGGCCACACATGATTCCTCTCTTTCTGAGTCTGCTGTTAATGTTTCTAAAGTGTCAGTAAAACCTCCTCCGTTTTGGAAAGTAAATCCATCTTTATGGTTTATTCAGCTCGAAGCCCAATTGACAATGGCCGGTATCACCCAAGATGAAACAAAATTTTATACTTTAATTTCGGCAATTGAACCTGAAATTCTTGGCTCCGTCAATGACATTGTTTATCAACCTCCATTAACGGAACAATATAAGGCCTTAAAAACACGACTCATTGAAATTCATTCAGAAAGTCAGGAGTCCAAAATTCGTAAACTGTTACAGGCATATAATTTTCTCCAAAATAGTTCCAAAGAATGTACAAGAATAATATATATATTGTTTTGAAGCACTTACTGTCTACTGTTTTGCCGCACACGTGGTAATGAAACACAGTTCTACTGCTTAAATAAAATTAAGAACGGCTCAAAACATTCATGCCGACAGCGGGATTCGAACTCTGGTTCCGAAGAACAGATTATCTTTTTTGTGTCTAATTCGTGTATCAAAAATTCAATTTCATTTTTCTTTGGCATCTGTCTCTCCTGCACTCACTGAGCATTCGATTTCTACCAGAGGGTCAAAAGTTTGAATTCATAGAAGAAAGCTTTGGAAATGTCGTTCCAAATGTTAGCAATTGCCGTAGAATAGTTTACATGCACTTGAAAAGGGAGGTTACAAAACATTCAAGGTTATAGGACACCTTCCAAACACCAGGAATCATCTACAATTGGAATACATTTTCTTTAATTTATGAACTCGAGAAACATTTTATTTTCTCAAATATTGTTATTAATTTGGAGACTAATAATCTTTCGTTTTCAAGACACAGTGCTTCATTTTCGTCTCGACGGAGTCCAGCAAATATGGAGCTGACCACTCAGTTCCCCTGCACACATGTTGAGTTGACTGTCCATAACATTTTCCAGCTACTGAGGGAGACGGGCGATTGATTCCCTGACAAGTCCCGAATTTCGATTCGCTCGGGACACCTACTGCTTTCGATTCGAAGCGAACAGTGATACGGCGGACACCGACCTCCGACTGGTCAGGCTGATGTCCACTTCTACTTATGAATCTATAATTAAATAAGTAAAAAAAATGTTTTTTGGAAAAATGTTTTTTGGAATCAAAGTTAGGATTATTTTCAAAGTCAATGACTACTTCACCATTTCGATAGTTTGCTTTCATTTTCTTCATATAATTTTCTCCAAAATAGTTCCAAAGACTGTACAAGAATAATGTATATATTGTTTTGAAGCACTTACTGTCTACTGTTTTGCCGCACACGTGGTAATGAAACACAGTTCTACTGCTTAAATAAAATTAAGAACGGCTCAAAACATCCATGCCGACAGCGGGATTCGAACTCTGGTTCCGAAGATCAGTCTATCTTTTTTGTGTCTAATTCGTGTATCAAAAATTCAATTTCATTTTTCTTTTGCATCTGTCTCTCCTGCACTCACTGAGCATTCGATTTCTACCAGAGGGTCAAAAGTTTAAATTCATAGAAGAAAGCTTTGGAAATGTCGTTCCAAATGTTAGCAATTGCCGTAGAATAGTTTACATGCACTTGAAAAGGGAGGTTACAAAACATTCAAGGTTATAGGACACCTTCCAAACACCAGGAATCATCTACAATTGGAATACATTTTCTTTAATTTATGAACTCGAGAAACATTTTATTTTCTCAAATATTGTTATTAATTTGGAGACTAATAATCTTTCGTTTTCAAGACACAGTGCTTCATTTTCGTCTCGACGGAGTCCAGCAAATATGGAGCTGACCACTCAGTTCCCCTGCACACATGTTGAGTTGACTGTCCATAACATTTTCCAGCTACTGAGGGAGACGGGCGATTGATTCCCTGACAAGTCCCGAATTTCGATTCGCTCGGGACACCTACTGCTTTCGATTCGAAGCGAACAGTGATACGGCGGACACCGACCTCCGACTGGTCAGGCTGATGTCCACTTCTACTTATGAATCTATAATTAAATAAGTAAAAAAAAATGTTTTTTGGAAAAATGTTTTTTGGAATCAAAGTTAGGATTATTTTCAAAGTCAATGACTACTTCACCATTTCGATAGTTTGCTTTCATTTTCTTCATATAATTTTCTCCAAAATAGTTCCAAAGACTGTACAAGAATAATGTATATATTGTTTTGAAGCACTTACTGTCTACTGTTTTGCCGCACACGTGGTAATGAAACACAGTTCTACTGCTTAAATAAAATTAAGAACGGCTCAAAACATCCATGCCGACAGCGGGATTCGAACTCTGGTTCCGAAGATCAGTCTATCTTTTTTGTGTCTAATTCGTGTATCAAAAATTCAATTTCATTTTTCTTTTGCATCTGTCTCTCCTGCACTCACTGAGCATTCGATTTCTACCAGAGGGTCAAAAGTTTAAATTCATAGAAGAAAGCTTTGGAAATGTCGTTCCAAATGTTAGCAATTGCCGTAGAATAGTTTACATGCACTTGAAAAGGGAGGTTACAAAACATTCAAGGTTATAGGACACCTTCCAAACACCAGGAATCATCTACAATTGGAATACATTTTCTTTAATTTATGAACTCGAGAAACATTTTATTTTCTCAAATATTGTTATTAATTTGGAGACTAATAATCTTTCGTTTTCAAGACACAGTGCTTCATTTTCGTCTCGACGGAGTCCAGCAAATATGGAGCTGACCACTCAGTTCCCCTGCACACATGTTGAGTTGACTGTCCATAACATTTTCCAGCTACTGAGGGAGACGGGCGATTGATTCCCTGACAAGTCCCGAATTTCGATTCGCTCGGGACACCTACTGCTTTCGATTCGAAGCGAACAGTGATACGGCGGACACCGACCTCCGACTGGTCAGGCTGATGTCCACTTCTACTTATGAATCTATAATTAAATAAGTAAAAAAAATGTTTTTTGGAAAAATGTTTTTTGGAATCAAAGTTAGGATTATTTTCAAAGTCAATGACTACTTCACCATTTCGATAGTTTGCTTTCATTTTCTTCATATAATTTTCTCCAAAATAGTTCCAAAGACTGTACAAGAATAATGTATATATTGTTTTGAAGCACTTACTGTCTACTGTTTTGCCGCACACGTGGTAATGAAACACAGTTCTACTGCTTAAATAAAATTAAGAACGGCTCAAAACATCCATGCCGACAGCGGGATTCGAACTCTGGTTCCGAAGATCAGTCTATCTTTTTTGTGTCTAATTCGTGTATCAAAAATTCAATTTCATTTTTCTTTTGCATCTGTCTCTCCTGCACTCACTGAGCATTCGATTTCTACCAGAGGGTCAAAAGTTTAAATTCATAGAAGAAAGCTTTGGAAATGTCGTTCCAAATGTTAGCAATTGCCGTAGAATAGTTTACATGCACTTGAAAAGGGAGGTTACAAAACATTCAAGGTATAGGACACCTTCCAAACACCAGGAATCATCTACAATTGGAATACATTTTCTTTAATTTATGAACTCGAGAAACATTTTATTTTCTCAAATATTGTTATTAATTTGGAGACTAATAATCTTTCGTTTTCAAGACACAGTGCTTCATTTTCGTCTCGACGGAGTCCAGCAAATATGGAGCTGACCACTCAGTTCCCCTGCACACATGTTGAGTTGACTGTCCATAACATTTTCCAGCTACTGAGGGAGACGGGCGATTGATTCCCTGACAAGTCCCGAATTTCGATTCGCTCGGGACACCTACTGCTTTCGATTCGAAGCGAACAGTGATACGGCGGACACCGACCTCCGACTGGTCAGGCTGATGTCCACTTCTACTTATGAATCTATAATTAAATAAGTAAAAAAAATGTTTTTTGGAAAAATGTTTTTTGGAATCAAAGTTAGGATTATTTTCAAAGTCAATGACTACTTCACCATTTCGATAGTTTGCTTTCATTTTCTTCATATAATTTTCTCCAAAATAGTTCCAAAGACTGTACAAGAATAATGTATATATTGTTTTGAAGCACTTACTGTCTACTGTTTTGCCGCACACGTGGTAATGAAACACAGTTCTACTGCTTAAATAAAATTAAGAACGGCTCAAAACATCCATGCCGACAGCGGGATTCGAACTCTGGTTCCGAAGATCAGTCTATCTTTTTTGTGTCTAATTCGTGTATCAAAAATTCAATTTCATTTTTCTTTGGCATCTGTCTCTCCTGCACTCACTGAGCATTCGATTTCTACCAGAGGGTCAAAAGTTTAAATTCATAGAAGAAAGCTTTGGAAATGTCGTTCCAAATGTTAGCAATTGCCGTAGAATAGTTTACATGCACTTGAAAAGGGAGGTTACAAAACATTCAAGGTTATAGGACACCTTCCAAACACCAGGAATCATCTACAATTGGAATACATTTTCTTTAATTTATGAACTCGAGAAACATTTTATTTTCTCAAATATTGTTATTAATTTGGAGACTAATAATCTTTCGTTTTCAAGACACAGTGCTTCATTTTCGTCTCGACGGAGTCCAGCAAATATGGAGCTGACCACTCAGTTCCCCTGCACACATGTTGAGTTGACTGTCCATAACATTTTCCAGCTACTGAGGGAGACGGGCGATTGATTCCCTGACAAGTCCCGAATTTCGATTCGCTCGGGACACCTACTGCTTTCGATTCGAAGCGAACAGTGATACGGCGGACACCGACCTCCGACTGGTCAGGCTGATGTCCACTTCTACTTATGAATCTATAATTAAATAAGTAAAAAAAATGTTTTTTGGAAAAATGTTTTTTGGAATCAAAGTTAGGATTATTTTCAAAGTCAATGACTACTTCACCATTTCGATAGTTTGCTTTCATTTTCTTCATATAATTTTCTCCAAAATAGTTCCAAAGACTGTACAAGAATAATGTATATATTGTTTTGAAGCACTTACTGTCTACTGTTTTGCCGCACACGTGGTAATGAAACACAGTTCTACTGCTTAAATAAAATTAAGAACGGCTCAAAACATCCATGCCGACAGCGGGATTCGAACTCTGGTTCCGAAGATCAGTCTATCTTTTTTGTGTCTAATTCGTGTATCAAAAATTCAATTTCATTTTTCTTTTGCATCTGTCTCTCCTGCACTCACTGAGCATTCGATTTCTACCAGAGGGTCAAAAGTTTAAATTCATAGAAGAAAGCTTTGGAAATGTCGTTCCAAATGTTAGCAATTGCCGTAGAATAGTTTACATGCACTTGAAAAGGGAGGTTACAAAACATTCAAGGTTATAGGACACCTTCCAAACACCAGGAATCATCTACAATTGGAATACATTTTCTTTAATTTATGAACTCGAGAAACATTTTATTTTCTCAAATATTGTTATTAATTTGGAGACTAATAATCTTTCGTTTTCAAGACACAGTGCTTCATTTTCGTCTCGACGGAGTCCAGCAAATATGGAGCTGACCACTCAGTTCCCCTGCACACATGTTGAGTTGACTGTCCATAACATTTTCCAGCTACTGAGGGAGACGGGCGATTGATTCCCTGACAAGTCCCGAATTTCGATTCGCTCGGGACACCTACTGCTTTCGATTCGAAGCGAACAGTGATACGGCGGACACCGACCTCCGACTGGTCAGGCTGATGTCCACTTCTACTTATGAATCTATAATTAAATAAGTAAAAAAAATGTTTTTTGGAAAAATGTTTTTTGGAATCAAAGTTAGGATTATTTTCAAAGTCAATGACTACTTCACCATTTCGATAGTTTGCTTTCATTTTCTTCATATAATTTTCTCCAAAATAGTTCCAAAGACTGTACAAGAATAATGTATATATTGTTTTGAAGCACTTACTGTCTACTGTTTTGCCGCACACGTGGTAATGAAACACAGTTCTACTGCTTAAATAAAATTAAGAACGGCTCAAAACATCCATGCCGACAGCGGGATTCGAACTCTGGTTCCGAAGATCAGTCTATCTTTTTTGTGTCTAATTCGTGTATCAAAAATTCAATTTCATTTTTCTTTTGCATCTGTCTCTCCTGCACTCACTGAGCATTCGATTTCTACCAGAGGGTCAAAAGTTTAAATTCATAGAAGAAAGCTTTGGAAATGTCGTTCCAAATGTTAGCAATTGCCGTAGAATAGTTTACATGCACTTGAAAAGGGAGGTTACAAAACATTCAAGGTTATAGGACACCTTCCAAACACCAGGAATCATCTACAATTGGAATACATTTTCTTTAATTTATGAACTCGAGAAACATTTTATTTTCTCAAATATTGTTATTAATTTGGAGACTAATAATCTTTCGTTTTCAAGACACAGTGCTTCATTTTCGTCTCGACGGAGTCCAGCAAATATGGAGCTGACCACTCAGTTCCCCTGCACACATGTTGAGTTGACTGTCCATAACATTTTCCAGCTACTGAGGGAGACGGGCGATTGATTCCCTGACAAGTCCCGAATTTCGATTCGCTCGGGACACCTACTGCTTTCGATTCGAAGCGAACAGTGATACGGCGGACACCGACCTCCGACTGGTCAGGCTGATGTCCACTTCTACTTATGAATCTATAATTAAATAAGTAAAAAAAATGTTTTTTGGAAAAATGTTTTTTGGAATCAAAGTTAGGATTATTTTCAAAGTCAATGACTACTTCACCATTTCGATAGTTTGCTTTCATTTTCTTCATATAATTTTCTCCAAAATAGTTCCAAAGACTGTACAAGAATAATGTATATATTGTTTTGAAGCACTTACTGTCTACTGTTTTGCCGCACACGTGGTAATGAAACACAGTTCTACTGCTTAAATAAAATTAAGAACGGCTCAAAACATCCATGCCGACAGCGGGATTCGAACTCTGGTTCCGAAGATCAGTCTATCTTTTTTGTGTCTAATTCGTGTATCAAAAATTCAATTTCATTTTTCTTTTGCATCTGTCTCTCCTGCACTCACTGAGCATTCGATTTCTACCAGAGGGTCAAAAGTTTAAATTCATAGAAGAAAGCTTTGGAAATGTCGTTCCAAATGTTAGCAATTGCCGTAGAATAGTTTACATGCACTTGAAAAGGGAGGTTACAAAACATTCAAGGTTATAGGACACCTTCCAAACACCAGGAATCATCTACAATTGGAATACATTTTCTTTAATTTATGAACTCGAGAAACATTTTATTTTCTCAAATATTGTTATTAATTTGGAGACTAATAATCTTTCGTTTTCAAGACACAGTGCTTCATTTTCGTCTCGACGGAGTCCAGCAAATATGGAGCTGACCACTCAGTTCCCCTGCACACATGTTGAGTTGACTGTCCATAACATTTTCCAGCTACTGAGGGAGACGGGCGATTGATTCCCTGACAAGTCCCGAATTTCGATTCGCTCGGGACACCTACTGCTTTCGATTCGAAGCGAACAGTGATACGGCGGACACCGACCTCCGACTGGTCAGGCTGATGTCCACTTCTACTTATGAATCTATAATTAAATAAGTAAAAAAAATGTTTTTTGGAAAAATGTTTTTTTGGAATCAAAGTTAGGATTATTTTCAAAGTCAATGACTACTTCACCATTTCGATAGTTTGCTTTCATTTTCTTCATATAATTTTCTCCAAAATAGTTCCAAAGACTGTACAAGAATAATGTATATATTGTTTTGAAGCACTTACTGTCTACTGTTTTGCCGCACACGTGGTAATGAAACACAGTTCTACTGCTTAAATAAAATTAAGAACGGCTCAAAACATCCATGCCGACAGCGGGATTCGAACTCTGGTTCCGAAGATCAGTCTATCTTTTTTGTGTCTAATTCGTGTATCAAAAATTCAATTTCATTTTTCTTTTGCATCTGTCTCTCCTGCACTCACTGAGCATTCGATTTCTACCAGAGGGTCAAAAGTTTAAATTCATAGAAGAAAGCTTTGGAAATGTCGTTCCAAATGTTAGCAATTGCCGTAGAATAGTTTACATGCACTTGAAAAGGGAGGTTACAAAACATTCAAGGTTATAGGACACCTTCCAAACACCAGGAATCATCTACAATTGGAATACATTTTCTTTAATTTATGAACTCGAGAAACATTTTATTTTCTCAAATATTGTTATTAATTTGGAGACTAATAATCTTTCGTTTTCAAGACACAGTGCTTCATTTTCGTCTCGACGGAGTCCAGCAAAATATGGAGCTGACCACTCAGTTCCCCTGCACACATGTTGAGTTGACTGTCCATAACATTTTCCAGCTACTGAGGGAGACGGGCGATTGATTCCCTGACAAGTCCCGAATTTCGATTCGCTCGGGACACCTACTGCTTTCGATTCGAAGCGAACAGTGATACGGCGGACACCGACCTCCGACTGGTCAGGCTGATGTCCACTTCTACTTATGAATCTATAATTAAATAAGTAAAAAAAATGTTTTTTGGAAAAATGTTTTTTGGAATCAAAGTTAGGATTATTTTCAAAGTCAATGACTACTTCACCATTTCGATAGTTTGCTTTCATTTTCTTCATATAATTTTCTCCAAAATAGTTCCAAAGACTGTACAAGAATAATGTATATATTGTTTTGAAGCACTTACTGTCTACTGTTTTGCCGCACACGTGGTAATGAAACACAGTTCTACTGCTTAAATAAAATTAAGAACGGCTCAAAACATCCATGCCGACAGCGGGATTCGAACTCTGGTTCCGAAGATCAGTCTATCTTTTTTGTGTCTAATTCGTGTATCAAAAATTCAATTTCATTTTTCTTTTGCATCTGTCTCTCCTGCACTCACTGAGCATTCGATTTCTACCAGAGGGTCAAAAGTTTAAATTCATAGAAGAAAGCTTTGGAAATGTCGTTCCAAATGTTAGCAATTGCCGTAGAATAGTTTACATGCACTTGAAAAGGGAGGTTACAAAACATTCAAGGTTATAGGACACCTTCCAAACACCAGGAATCATCTACAATTGGAATACATTTTCTTTAATTTATGAACTCGAGAAACATTTTATTTTCTCAAATATTGTTATTAATTTGGAGACTAATAATCTTTCGTTTTCAAGACACAGTGCTTCATTTTCGTCTCGACGGAGTCCAGCAAATATGGAGCTGACCACTCAGTTCCCCTGCACACATGTTGAGTTGACTGTCCATAACATTTTCCAGCTACTGAGGGAGACGGGCGATTGATTCCCTGACAAGTCCCGAATTTCGATTCGCTCGGGACACCTACTGCTTTCGATTCGAAGCGAACAGTGATACGGCGGACACCGACCTCCGACTGGTCAGGCTGATGTCCACTTCTACTTATGAATCTATAATTAAATAAGTAAAAAAAATGTTTTTTGGAAAAATGTTTTTTGGAATCAAAGTTAGGATTATTTTCAAAGTCAATGACTACTTCACCATTTCGATAGTTTGCTTTCATTTTCTTCATATAATTTTCTCCAAAATAGTTCCAAAGACTGTACAAGAATAATGTATATATTGTTTTGAAGCACTTACTGTCTACTGTTTTGCCGCACACGTGGTAATGAAACACAGTTCTACTGCTTAAATAAAATTAAGAACGGCTCAAAACATCCATGCCGACAGCGGGATTCGAACTCTGGTTCCGAAGATCAGTCTATCTTTTTTGTGTCTAATTCGTGTATCAAAAATTCAATTTCATTTTTCTTTGGCATCTGTCTCTCCTGCACTCACTGAGCATTCGATTTCTACCAGAGGGTCAAAAGTTTAAATTCATAGAAGAAAGCTTTGGAAATGTCGTTCCAAATGTTAGCAATTGCCGTAGAATAGTTTACATGCACTTGAAAAGGGAGGTTACAAAACATTCAAGGTTATAGGACACCTTCCAAACACCAGGAATCATCTACAATTGGAATACATTTTCTTTAATTTATGAACTCGAGAAACATTTTATTTTCTCAAATATTGTTATTAATTTGGAGACTAATAATCTTTCGTTTTCAAGACACAGTGCTTCATTTTCGTCTCGACGGAGTCCAGCAAATATGGAGCTGACCACTCAGTTCCCCTGCACACATGTTGAGTTGACTGTCCATAACATTTTCCAGCTACTGAGGGAGACGGGCGATTGATTCCCTGACAAGTCCCGAATTTCGATTCGCTCGGGACACCTACTGCTTTCGATTCGAAGCGAACAGTGATACGGCGGACACCGACCTCCGACTGGTCAGGCTGATGTCCACTTCTACTTATGAATCTATAATTAAATAAGTAAAAAAAATGTTTTTTGGAAAAATGTTTTTTGGAATCAAAGTTAGGATTATTTTCAAAGTCAATGACTACTTCACCATTTCGATAGTTTGCTTTCATTTTCTTCATATAATTTTCTCCAAAATAGTTCCAAAGACTGTACAAGAATAATGTATATATTGTTTTGAAGCACTTACTGTCTACTGTTTTGCCGCACACGTGGTAATGAAACACAGTTCTACTGCTTAAATAAAATTAAGAACGGCTCAAAACATCCATGCCGACAGCGGGATTCGAACTCTGGTTCCGAAGATCAGTCTATCTTTTTTGTGTCTAATTCGTGTATCAAAAATTCAATTTCATTTTTCTTTTGGCATCTGTCTCTCCTGCACTCACTGAGCATTCGATTTCTACCAGAGGGTCAAAAGTTTAAATTCATAGAAGAAAGCTTTGGAAATGTCGTTCCAAATGTTAGCAATTGCCGTAGAATAGTTTACATGCACTTGAAAAGGGAGGTTACAAAACATTCAAGGTTATAGGACACCTTCCAAACACCAGGAATCATCTACAATTGGAATACATTTTCTTTAATTTATGAACTCGAGAAACATTTTATTTTCTCAAATATTGTTATTAATTTGGAGACTAATAATCTTTCGTTTTCAAGACACAGTGCTTCATTTTCGTCTCGACGGAGTCCAGCAAATATGGAGCTGACCACTCAGTTCCCCTGCACACATGTTGAGTTGACTGTCCATAACATTTTCCAGCTACTGAGGGAGACGGGCGATTGATTCCCTGACAAGTCCCGAATTTCGATTCGCTCGGGACACCTACTGCTTTCGATTCGAAGCGAACAGTGATACGGCGGACACCGACCTCCGACTGGTCAGGCTGATGTCCACTTCTACTTATGAATCTATAATTAAATAAGTAAAAAAAATGTTTTTTGGAAAAATGTTTTTTGGAATCAAAGTTAGGATTATTTTCAAAGTCAATGACTACTTCACCATTTCGATAGTTTGCTTTCATTTTCTTCATATAATTTTCTCCAAAATAGTTCCAAAGACTGTACAAGAATAATGTATATATTGTTTTGAAGCACTTACTGTCTACTGTTTTGCCGCACACGTGGTAATGAAACACAGTTCTACTGCTTAAATAAAATTAAGAACGGCTCAAAACATCCATGCCGACAGCGGGATTCGAACTCTGGTTCCGAAGATCAGTCTATCTTTTTTGTGTCTAATTCGTGTATCAAAAATTCAATTTCATTTTTCTTTTGCATCTGTCTCTCCTGCACTCACTGAGCATTCGATTTCTACCAGAGGGTCAAAAGTTTAAATTCATAGAAGAAAGCTTTGGAAATGTCGTTCCAAATGTTAGCAATTGCCGTAGAATAGTTTACATGCACTTGAAAAGGGAGGTTACAAAACATTCAAGGTTATAGGACACCTTCCAAACACCAGGAATCATCTACAATTGGAATACATTTTCTTTAATTTATGAACTCGAGAAACATTTTATTTTCTCAAATATTGTTATTAATTTGGAGACTAATAATCTTTCGTTTTCAAGACACAGTGCTTCATTTTCGTCTCGACGGAGTCCAGCAAATATGGAGCTGACCACTCAGTTCCCCTGCACACATGTTGAGTTGACTGTCCATAACATTTTCCAGCTACTGAGGGAGACGGGCGATTGATTCCCTGACAAGTCCCGAATTTCGATTCGCTCGGGACACCTACTGCTTTCGATTCGAAGCGAACAGTGATACGGCGGACACCGACCTCCGACTGGTCAGGCTGATGTCCACTTCTACTTATGATCTATAATTAAATAAGTAAAAAAAATGTTTTTTGGAAAAATGTTTTTTGGAATCAAAGTTAGGATTATTTTCAAAGTCAATGACTACTTCACCATTTCGATAGTTTGCTTTCATTTTCTTCATATAATTTTCTCCAAAATAGTTCCAAAGACTGTACAAGAATAATGTATATATTGTTTTGAAGCACTTACTGTCTACTGTTTTGCCGCACACGTGGTAATGAAACACAGTTCTACTGCTTAAATAAAATTAAGAACGGCTCAAAACATCCATGCCGACAGCGGGATTCGAACTCTGGTTCCGAAGATCAGTCTATCTTTTTTGTGTCTAATTCGTGTATCAAAAATTCAATTTCATTTTTCTTTTGGCATCTGTCTCTCCTGCACTCACTGAGCATTCGATTTCTACCAGAGGGTCAAAAGTTTAAATTCATAGAAGAAAGCTTTGGAAATGTCGTTCCAAATGTTAGCAATTGCCGTAGAATAGTTTACATGCACTTGAAAAGGGAGGTTACAAAACATTCAAGGTTATAGGACACCTTCCAAACACCAGGAATCATCTACAATTGGAATACATTTTCTTTAATTTATGAACTCGAGAAACATTTTATTTTCTCAAATATTGTTATTAATTTGGAGACTAATAATCTTTCGTTTTCAAGACACAGTGCTTCATTTTCGTCTCGACGGAGTCCAGCAAATATGGAGCTGACCACTCAGTTCCCCTGCACACATGTTGAGTTGACTGTCCATAACATTTTCCAGCTACTGAGGGAGACGGGCGATTGATTCCCTGACAAGTCCCGAATTTCGATTCGCTCGGGACACCTACTGCTTTCGATTCGAAGCGAACAGTGATACGGCGGACACCGACCTCCGACTGGTCAGGCTGATGTCCACTTCTACTTATGAATCTATAATTAAATAAGTAAAAAAAAATGTTTTTTGGAAAAATGTTTTTTGGAATCAAAGTTAGGATTATTTTCAAAGTCAATGACTACTTCACCATTTCGATAGTTTGCTTTCATTTTCTTCATATAATTTTCTCCAAAATAGTTCCAAAGACTGTACAAGAATAATGTATATATTGTTTTGAAGCACTTACTGTCTACTGTTTTGCCGCACACGTGGTAATGAAACACAGTTCTACTGCTTAAATAAAATTAAGAACGGCTCAAAACATTCCATGCCGACAGCGGGATTCGAACTCTGGTTCCGAAGATCAGTCTATCTTTTTTGTGTCTAATTCGTGTATCAAAAATTCAATTTCATTTTTCTTTGGCATCTGTCTCTCCTGCACTCACTGAGCATTCGATTTCTACCAGAGGGTCAAAAGTTTAAATTCATAGAAGAAAGCTTTGGAAATGTCGTTCCAAATGTTAGCAATTGCCGTAGAATAGTTTACATGCACTTGAAAAGGGAGGTTACAAAACATTCAAGGTTATAGGACACCTTCCAAACACCAGGAATCATCTACAATTGGAATACATTTTCTTTAATTTATGAACTCGAGAAACATTTTATTTTCTCAAATATTGTTATTAATTTGGAGACTAATAATCTTTCGTTTTCAAGACACAGTGCTTCATTTTCGTCTCGACGGAGTCCAGCAAATATGGAGCTGACCACTCAGTTCCCCTGCACACATGTTGAGTTGACTGTCCATAACATTTTCCAGCTACTGAGGGAGACGGGCGATTGATTCCCTGACAAGTCCCGAATTTCGATTCGCTCGGGACACCTACTGCTTTCGATTCGAAGCGAACAGTGATACGGCGGACACCGACCTCCGACTGGTCAGGCTGATGTCCACTTCTACTTATGAATCTATAATTAAATAAGTAAAAAAAATGTTTTTTGGAAAAATGTTTTTTGGAATCAAAGTTAGGATTATTTTCAAAGTCAATGACTACTTCACCATTTCGATAGTTTGCTTTCATTTTCTTCATATAATTTTCTCCAAAATAGTTCCAAAGACTGTACAAGAATAATGTATATATTGTTTTGAAGCACTTACTGTCTACTGTTTTGCCGCACACGTGGTAATGAAACACAGTTCTACTGCTTAAATAAAATTAAGAACGGCTCAAAACATCCATGCCGACAGCGGGATTCGAACTCTGGTTCCGAAGATCAGTCTATCTTTTTTGTGTTGTGTCTAATTCGTGTATCAAAAATTCAATTTCATTTTTCTTTTGCATCTGTCTCTCCTGCACTCACTGAGCATTCGATTTCTACCAGAGGGTCAAAAGTTTAAATTCATAGAAGAAAGCTTTGGAAATGTCGTTCCAAATGTTAGCAATTGCCGTAGAATAGTTTACATGCACTTGAAAAGGGAGGTTACAAAACATTCAAGGTTATAGGACACCTTCCAAACACCAGGAATCATCTACAATTGGAATACATTTTCTTTAATTTATGAACTCGAGAAACATTTTATTTTCTCAAATATTGTTATTAATTTGGAGACTAATAATCTTTCGTTTTCAAGACACAGTGCTTCATTTTCGTCTCGACGGAGTCCAGCAAATATGGAGCTGACCACTCAGTTCCCCTGCACACATGTTGAGTTGACTGTCCATAACATTTTCCAGCTACTGAGGGAGACGGGCGATTGATTCCCTGACAAGTCCCGAATTTCGATTCGCTCGGGACACCTACTGCTTTCGATTCGAAGCGAACAGTGATACGGCGGACACCGACCTCCGACTGGTCAGGCTGATGTCCACTTCTACTTATGAATCTATAATTAAAATAAGTAAAAAAAAAATGTTTTTTGGAAAAATGTTTTTTGGAATCAAAGTTAGGATTATTTTCAAAGTCAATGACTACTTCACCATTTCGATAGTTTGCTTTCATTTTCTTCATATAATTTTCTCCAAAATAGTTCCAAAGACTGTACAAGAATAATGTATATATTGTTTTGAAGCACTTACTGTCTACTGTTTTGCCGCACACGTGGTAATGAAACACAGTTCTACTGCTTAAATAAAATTAAGAACGGCTCAAAACATCCATGCCGACAGCGGGATTTCGAACTCTGGTTCCGAAGATCAGTCTATCTTTTTTGTGTCTAATTCGTGTATCAAAAATTCAATTTCATTTTTCTTTTGCATCTGTCTCTCCTGCACTCACTGAGCATTCGATTTCTACCAGAGGGTCAAAAGTTTAAATTCATAGAAGAAAGCTTTGGAAATGTCGTTCCAAATGTTAGCAATTGCCGTAGAATAGTTTACATGCACTTGAAAAGGGAGGTTACAAAACATTCAAGGTTATAGGACACCTTCCAAACACCAGGAATCATCTACAATTGGAATACATTTTCTTTAATTTATGAACTCGAGAAACATTTTATTTTCTCAAATATTGTTATTAATTTGGAGACTAATAATCTTTCGTTTCAAGACACAGTGCTTCATTTTCGTCTCGACGGAGTCCAGCAAATATGGAGCTGACCACTCAGTTCCCCTGCACACATGTTGAGTTGACTGTCCATAACATTTTCCAGCTACTGAGGGAGACGGGCGATTGATTCCCTGACAAGTCCCGAATTTCGATTCGCTCGGGACACCTACTGCTTTCGATTCGAAGCGAACAGTGATACGGCGGACACCGACCTCCGACTGGTCAGGCTGATGTCCACTTCTACTTATGAATCTATAATTAAATAAGTAAAAAAAATGTTTTTTGGAAAAAATGTTTTTTGGAATCAAAGTTAGGATTATTTTCAAAGTCAATGACTACTTCACCATTTCGATAGTTTGCTTTCATTTTCTTCATATAATTTTCTCCAAAATAGTTCCAAAGACTGTACAAGAATAATGTATATATTGTTTTGAAGCACTTACTGTCTACTGTTTTGCCGCACACGTGGTAATGAAACACAGTTCTACTGCTTAAATAAAATTAAGAACGGCTCAAAACATCCATGCCGACAGCGGGATTCGAACTCTGGTTCCGAAGATCAGTCTATCTTTTTTGTGTCTAATTCGTGTATCAAAAATTCAATTTCATTTTTCTTTGGCATCTGTCTCTCCTGCACTCACTGAGCATTCGATTTCTACCAGAGGGTCAAAAGTTTAAATTCATAGAAGAAAGCTTTGGAAATGTCGTTCCAAATGTTAGCAATTGCCGTAGAATAGTTTACATGCACTTGAAAAGGGAGGTTACAAAACATTCAAGGTTATAGGACACCTTCCAAACACCAGGAATCATCTACAATTGGAATACATTTTCTTTAATTTATGAACTCGAGAAACATTTTATTTTCTCAAATATTGTTATTAATTTGGAGACTAATAATCTTTCGTTTTCAAGACACAGTGCTTCATTTTCGTCTCGACGGAGTCCAGCAAATATGGAGCTGACCACTCAGTTCCCCTGCACACATGTTGAGTTGACTGTCCATAACATTTTCCAGCTACTGAGGAGACGGGCGATTGATTCCCTGACAAGTCCCGAATTTCGATTCGCTCGGGACACCTACTGCTTTCGATTCGAAGCGAACAGTGATACGGCGGACACCGACCTCCGACTGGTCAGGCTGATGTCCACTTCTACTTATGAATCTATAATTAAATAAGTAAAAAAAATGTTTTTTGGAAAAATGTTTTTTGGAATCAAAGTTAGGATTATTTTCAAAGTCAATGACTACTTCTTCACCATTTCGATAGTTTGCTTTCATTTTCTTCATATAATTTTCTCCAAAATAGTTCCAAAGACTGTACAAGAATAATGTATATATTGTTTTGAAGCACTTACTGTCTACTGTTTTGCCGCACACGTGGTAATGAAACACAGTTCTACTGCTTAAATAAAATTAAGAACGGCTCAAAACATCCATGCCGACAGCGGGATTCGAACTCTGGTTCCGAAGATCAGTCTATCTTTTTTGTGTCTAATTCGTGTATCAAAAATTCAATTTCATTTTTCTTTTGCATCTGTCTCTCCTGCACTCACTGAGCATTCGATTTCTACCAGAGGGTCAAAAGTTTAAATTCATAGAAGAAAGCTTTGGAAATGTCGTTCCAAATGTTAGCAATTGCCGTAGAATAGTTTACATGCACTTGAAAAGGGAGGTTACAAAACATTCAAGGTTATAGGACACCTTCCAAACACCAGGAATCATCTACAATTGGAATACATTTTCTTTAATTTATGAACTCGAGAAACATTTTATTTTCTCAAATATTGTTATTAATTTGGAGACTAATAATCTTTCGTTTTCAAGACACAGTGCTTCATTTTCGTCTCGACGGAGTCCAGCAAATATGGAGCTGACCACTCAGTTCCCCTGCACACATGTTGAGTTGACTGTCCATAACATTTTCCAGCTACTGAGGGAGACGGGCGATTGATTCCCTGACAAGTCCCGAATTTCGATTCGCTCGGGACACCTACTGCTTTCGATTCGAAGCGAACAGTGTGAATACGGCGGACACCGACCTTCCGACACTGATGGTCAGGCTGTTGTCCACTTCTACTTTATGAAATCTGATAATTAAATAAGTAAAAAAAATGTTTTTTGGGAAAAAAATTGTTTATTTTGGATCTAGTTTTAGATTATTTCAAAGTCCGACCTCCGACTGGTCAGGCTGATGTCCACTTCTACTTATGAATCTATAATTAAATAAGTAAAAAAAATGTTTTTTGGAAAAATGTTTTTTGGAATCAAAGTTAGGATTATTTTCAAAGTCAATGACTACTTCACCATTTCGATAGTTTGCTTTCATTTTCTTCATATAATTTTCTCCAAAATAGTTCCAAAGACTGTACAAGAATAATGTATATATTGTTTTGAAGCACTTACTGTCTACTGTTTTGCCGCACACGTGGTAATGAAACACAGTTCTGTCTCTCCTGCACTCACTGAGCATTCGATTTCTACCAGAGGGTCAAAAGTTTAAATTCATAGAAGAAAGCTTTGGAAATGTCGTTCCAAATGTTAGCAATTGCCGTAGAATAGTTTACATGCACTTGAAAAGGGAGGTTACAAAACATTCAAGGTTATAGGACACCTTCCAAACACCAGGAATCATCTACAATTGGAATACATTTTCTTTAATTTATGAACTCGAGAAACATTTTATTTTCTCAAATATTGTTATTAATTTGGAGACTAATAATCTTTCGTTTTCAAGACACAGTGCTTCATTTTCGTCTCGACGGAGTCCAGCAAATATGGAGCTGACCACTCAGTTCCCCTGCACACATGTTGAGTTGACTGTCCATAACATTTTCCAGCTACTGAGGGAGACGGGCGATTGATTCCCTGACAAGTCCCGAATTTCGATTCGCTCGGGACACCTACTGCTTTCGATTCGAAGCGAACAGTGATACGGCGGACACCGACCTCCGACTGGTCAGGCTGATGTCCACTTCTACTTATGAATCTATAATTAAATAAGTAAAAAAAATGTTTTTTTGGAAAAATGTTTTTTGGAATCAAAGTTAGGATTATTTTCAAAGTCAATGACTACTTCACCATTTCGATAGTTTGCTTTCATTTTCTTCATATAATTTTCTCCAAAATAGTTCCAAAGACTGTACAAGAATAATGTATATATTGTTTTGAAGCACTTACTGTCTACTGTTTTGCCGCACACGTGGTAATGAAACACAGTTCTACTGCTTAAATAAAATTAAGAACGGCTCAAAACATCCATGCCGACAGCGGGATTCGAACTCTGGTTCCGAAGATCAGTCTATCTTTTTTGTGTCTAATTCGTGTATCAAAAATTCAATTTCATTTTTCTTTGGCATCTGTCTCTCCTGCACTCACTGAGCATTCGATTTCTACCAGAGGGTCAAAAGTTTAAATTCATAGAAGAAAGCTTTGGAAATGTCGTTCCAAATGTTAGCAATTGCCGTAGAATAGTTTACATGCACTTGAAAAGGGAGGTTACAAAACATTCAAGGTTATAGGACACCTTCCAAACACCAGGAATCATCTACAATTGGAATACATTTTCTTTAATTTATGAACTCGAGAAACATTTTATTTTCTCAAATATTGTTATTAATTTGGAGACTAATAATCTTTCGTTTTCAAGACACAGTGCTTCATTTTCGTCTCGACGGAGTCCAGCAAATATGGAGCTGACCACTCAGTTCCCCTGCACACATGTTGAGTTGACTGTCCATAACATTTTCCAGCTACTGAGGGAGACGGGCGATTGATTCCCTGACAAGTCCCGAATTTCGATTCGCTCGGGACACCTACTGCTTTCGATTCGAAGCGAACAGTGATACGGCGGACACCGACCTCCGACTGGTCAGGCTGATGTCCACTTCTACTTATGAATCTATAATTAAATAAGTAAAAAAAAATGTTTTTTGGAAAAATGTTTTTTGGAATCAAAGTTAGGATTATTTTCAAAGTCAATGACTACTTCACCATTTCGATAGTTTGCTTTCATTTTCTTCATATAATTTTCTCCAAAATAGTTCCAAAGACTGTACAAGAATAATGTATATATTGTTTTGAAGCACTTACTGTCTACTGTTTTGCCGCACACGTGGTAATGAAACACAGTTCTACTGCTTAAATAAAATTAAGAACGGCTCAAAACATCCATGCCGACAGCGGGATTCGAACTCTGGTTCCGAAGATCAGTCTATCTTTTTTGTGTCTAATTCGTGTATCAAAAATTCAATTTCATTTTTCTTTTGGCATCTGTCTCTCCTGCACTCACTGAGCATTCGATTTCTACCAGAGGGTCAAAAGTTTAAATTCATAGAAGAAAGCTTTGGAAATGTCGTTCCAAATGTTAGCAATTGCCGTAGAATAGTTTACATGCACTTGAAAAGGGAGGTTACAAAACATTCAAGGTTATAGGACACCTTCCAAACACCAGGAATCATCTACAATTGGAATACATTTTCTTTAATTTATGAACTCGAGAAACATTTTATTTTCTCAAATATTGTTATTAATTTGGAGACTAATAATCTTTCGTTTTCAAGACACAGTGCTTCATTTTCGTCTCGACGGAGTCCAGCAAATATGGAGCTGACCACTCAGTTCCCCTGCACACATGTTGAGTTGACTGTCCATAACATTTTCCAGCTACTGAGGGAGACGGGCGATTGATTCCCTGACAAGTCCCGAATTTCGATTCGCTCGGGACACCTACTGCTTTCGATTCGAAGCGAACAGTGATACGGCGGACACCGACCTCCGACTGGTCAGGCTGATGTCCACTTCTACTTATGAATCTATAATTAAATAAGTAAAAAAAATGTTTTTTGGAAAAATGTTTTTTTGGAATCAAAGTTAGGATTATTTTCAAAGTCAATGACTACTTCACCATTTCGATAGTTTGCTTTCATTTTCTTCATATAATTTTCTCCAAAATAGTTCCAAAGACTGTACAAGAATAATGTATATATTGTTTTGAAGCACTTACTGTCTACTGTTTTGCCGCACACGTGGTAATGAAACACAGTTCTACTGCTTAAATAAAATTAAGAACGGCTCAAAACATCCATGCCGACAGCGGGATTCGAACTCTGGTTCCGAAGAATCAGTCTATCTTTTTTGTGTCTAATTCGTGTATCAAAAATTCAATTTCATTTTTCTTTTGGCATCTGTCTCTCCTGCACTCACTGAGCATTCGATTTCTACCAGAGGGTCAAAAGTTTAAATTCATAGAAGAAAGCTTTGGAAATGTCGTTCCAAATGTTAGCAATTGCCGTAGAATAGTTTACATGCACTTGAAAAGGGAGGTTACAAAACATTCAAGGTTATAGGACACCTTCCAAACACCAGGAATCATCTACAATTGGAATACATTTTCTTTAATTTATGAACTCGAGAAACATTTTTATTTTCTCAAATATTGTTATTAATTTGGAGACTAATAATCTTTCGTTTTCAAGACACAGTGCTTCATTTTCGTCTCGACGGAGTCCAGCAAATATGGAGCTGACCACTCAGTTCCCCTGCACACATGTTGAGTTGACTGTCCATAACATTTTCCAGCTACTGAGGGAGACGGGCGATTGATTCCCTGACAAGTCCCGAATTTCGATTCGCTCGGGACACCTACTGCTTTCGATTCGAAGCGAACAGTGATACGGCGGACACCGACCTCCGACTGGTCAGGCTGATGTCCACTTCTACTTATGAATCTATAATTAAATAAGTAAAAAAAATGTTTTTTGGAAAAATGTTTTTTGGAATCAAAGTTAGGATTATTTTCAAAGTCAATGACTACTTCACCATTTCGATAGTTTGCTTTCATTTTCTTCATATAATTTTCTCCAAAATAGTTCCAAAGACTGTACAAGAATAATGTATATATTGTTTTGAAGCACTTACTGTCTACTGTTTTGCCGCACACGTGGTAATGAAACACAGTTCTACTGCTTAAATAAAATTAAGAACGGCTCAAAACATTCCATGCCGACAGCGGGATTCGAACTCTGGTTCCGAAGATCAGTCTATCTTTTTTGTGTCTAATTCGTGTATCAAAAATTCAATTTCATTTTTCTTTTGGCATCTGTCACTCCTGCACTCACTGAGCATTCGATTTCTACCAGAGGGTCAAAAGTTTAAATTCATAGAAGAAAGCTTTGGAAATGTCGTTCCAAATGTTAGCAATTGCCGTAGAATAGTTTACATGCACTTGAAAAGGGAGGTTACAAAACATTCAAGGTTATAGGACACCTTCCAAACACCAGGAATCATCTACAATTGGAATACATTTTCTTTAATTTATGAACTCGAGAAACATTTTATTTTCTCAAATATTGTTATTAATTTGGAGACTAATAATCTTTCGTTTTCAAGACACAGTGCTTCATTTTCGTCTCGACGGAGTCCAGCAAATATGGAGCTGACCACTCAGTTCCCCTGCACACATGTTGAGTTGACTGTCCATAACATTTTCCAGCTACTGAGGGAGACGGGCGATTGATTCCCTGACAAGTCCCGAATTTCGATTCGCTCGGGACACCTACTGCTTTCGATTCGAAGCGAACAGTGATACGGCGGACACCGACCTCCGACTGGTCAGGCTGATGTCCACTTCTACTTATGAATCTATAATTAAATAAGTAAAAAAAATGTTTTTTGGAAAAATGTTTTTTGGAATCAAAGTTAGGATTATTTTCAAAGTCAATGACTACTTCACCATTTCGATAGTTTGCTTTCATTTTCTTCATATAATTTTCTCCAAAATAGTTCCAAAGACTGTACAAGAATAATGTATATATTGTTTTGAAGCACTTACTGTCTACTGTTTTGCCGCACACGTGGTAATGAAACACAGTTCTACTGCTTAAATAAAATTAAGAACGGCTCAAAACATCCATGCCGACAGCGGGATTCGAACTCTGGTTCCGAAGAATCAGTCTATCTTTTTTGTGTCTAATTCGTGTATCAAAAATTCAATTTCATTTTTCTTTGGCATCTGTCTCTCCTGCACTCACTGAGCATTCGATTTCTACCAGAGGGTCAAAAGTTTAAATTCATAGAAGAAAGCTTTGGAAATGTCGTTCCAAATGTTAGCAATTGCCGTAGAATAGTTTACATGCACTTGAAAAGGGAGGTTACAAAACATTCAAGGTTATAGGACACCTTCCAAACACCAGGAATCATCTACAATTGGAATACATTTTCTTTAATTTATGAACTCGAGAAACATTTTATTTTCTCAAATATTGTTATTAATTTGGAGACTAATAATCTTTCGTTTTCAAGACACAGTGCTTCATTTTCGTCTCGACGGAGTCCAGCAAATATGGAGCTGACCACTCAGTTCCCCTGCACACATGTTGAGTTGACTGTCCATAACATTTTCCAGCTACTGAGGGAGACGGGCGATTGATTCCCTGACAAGTCCCGAATTTCGATTCGCTCGGGACACCTACTGCTTTCGATTCGAAGCGAACAGTGATACGGCGGACACCGACCTCCGACTGGTCAGGCTGATGTCCACTTCTACTTATGAATCTATAATTAAATAAGTAAAAAAAAATGTTTTTTGGAAAAATGTTTTTTGGAATCAAAGTTAGGATTATTTTCAAAGTCAATGACTACTTCACCATTTCGATAGTTTGCTTTCATTTTCTTCATATAATTTTCTCCAAAATAGTTCCAAAGACTGTACAAGAATAATGTATATATTGTTTTGAAGCACTTACTGTCTACTGTTTTGCCGCACACGTGGTAATGAAACACAGTTCTACTGCTTAAATAAAATTAAGAACGGCTCAAAACATCCATGCCGACAGCGGGATTCGAACTCTGGTTCCGAAGATCAGTCTATCTTTTTTGTGTCTAATTCGTGTATCAAAAATTCAATTTCATTTTTCTTTTGGCATCTGTCTCTCCTGCACTCACTGAGCATTCGATTTCTACCAGAGGGTCAAAAGTTTAAATTCATAGAAGAAAGCTTTGGAAATGTCGTTCCAAATGTTAGCAATTGCCGTAGAATAGTTTACATGCACTTGAAAAGGGAGGTTACAAAACATTCAAGGTTATAGGACACCTTCCAAACACCAGGAATCATCTACAATTGGAATACATTTTCTTTAATTTATGAACTCGAGAAACATTTTATTTTCTCAAATATTGTTATTAATTTGGAGACTAATAATCTTTCGTTTTCAAGACACAGTGCTTCATTTTCGTCTCGACGGAGTCCAGCAAATATGGAGCTGACCACTCAGTTCCCCTGCACACATGTTGAGTTGACTGTCCATAACATTTTCCAGCTACTGAGGGAGACGGGCGATTGATTCCCTGACAAGTCCCGAATTTCGATTCGCTCGGGACACCTACTGCTTTCGATTCGAAGCGAACAGTGATACGGCGGACACCGACCTCCGACTGGTCAGGCTGATGTCCACTTCTACTTATGAATCTATAATTAAATAAGTAAAAAAAATGTTTTTTGGAAAAATGTTTTTTGGAATCAAAGTTAGGATTATTTTCAAAGTCAATGACTACTTCACCATTTCGATAGTTTGCTTTCATTTTCTTCATATAATTTTCTCCAAAATAGTTCCAAAGACTGTACAAGAATAATGTATATATTGTTTTGAAGCACTTACTGTCTACTGTTTTGCCGCACACGTGGTAATGAAACACAGTTCTACTGCTTAAATAAAATTAAGAACGGCTCAAAACATTCCATGCCGACAGCGGGATTCGAACTCTGGTTCCGAAGATCAGTCTATCTTTTTTGTGTCTAATTCGTGTATCAAAAATTCAATTTCATTTTTCTTTTGCATCTGTCTCTCCTGCACTCACTGAGCATTCGATTTCTACCAGAGGGTCAAAAGTTTAAATTCATAGAAGAAAGCTTTGGAAATGTCGTTCCAAATGTTAGCAATTGCCGTAGAATAGTTTACATGCACTTGAAAAGGGAGGTTACAAAACATTCAAGGTTATAGGACACCTTCCAAACACCAGGAATCATCTACAATTGGAATACATTTTCTTTAATTTATGAACTCGAGAAACATTTTATTTTCTCAAATATTGTTATTAATTTGGAGACTAATAATCTTTCGTTTTCAAGACACAGTGCTTCATTTTCGTCTCGACGGAGTCCAGCAAATATGGAGCTGACCACTCAGTTCCCCTGCACACATGTTGAGTTGACTGTCCATAACATTTTCCAGCTACTGAGGGAGACGGGCGATTGATTCCCTGACAAGTCCCGAATTTCGATTCGCTCGGGACACCTACTGCTTTCGATTCGAAGCGAACAGTGATACGGCGGACACCGACCTCCGACTGGTCAGGCTGATGTCCACTTCTACTTATGAATCTATAATTAAATAAGTAAAAAAAATGTTTTTTGGAAAAATGTTTTTTGGAATCAAAGTTAGGATTATTTTCAAAGTCAATGACTACTTCACCATTTCGATAGTTTGCTTTCATTTTCTTCATATAATTTTCTCCAAAATAGTTCCAAAGACTGTACAAGAATAATGTATATATTGTTTTGAAGCACTTACTGTCTACTGTTTTGCCGCACACGTGGTAATGAAACACAGTTCTACTGCTTAAATAAAATTAAGAACGGCTCAAAACATCCATGCCGACAGCGGGATTCGAACTCTGGTTCCGAAGATCAGTCTATCTTTTTTGTGTCTAATTCGTGTATCAAAAATTCAATTTCATTTTTCTTTGGCATCTGTCTCTCCTGCACTCACTGAGCATTCGATTTCTACCAGAGGGTCAAAAGTTTAAATTCATAGAAGAAAGCTTTGGAAATGTCGTTCCAAATGTTAGCAATTGCCGTAGAATAGTTTACATGCACTTGAAAAGGGAGGTTACAAAACATTCAAGGTTATAGGACACCTTCCAAACACCAGGAATCATCTACAATTGGAATACATTTTCTTTAATTTATGAACTCGAGAAACATTTTATTTTCTCAAATTTGTTATTAATTTGGAGACTAATAATCTTTCGTTTTCAAGACACAGTGCTTCATTTTCGTCTCGACGGAGTCCAGCAAATATGGAGCTGACCACTCAGTTCCCCTGCACACATGTTGAGTTGACTGTCCATAACATTTTCCAGCTACTGAGGGAGACGGGCGATTGATTCCCTGACAAGTCCCGAATTTCGATTCGCTCGGGACACCTACTGCTTTCGATTCGAAGCGAACAGTGATACGGCGGACACCGACCTCCGACTGGTCAGGCTGATGTCCACTTCTACTTATGAATCTATAATTAAATAAGTAAAAAAAATGTTTTTTGGAAAAATGTTTTTTGGAATCAAAGTTAGGATTATTTTCAAAGTCAATGACTACTTCACCATTTCGATAGTTTGCTTTCATTTTCTTCATATAATTTTCTCCAAAATAGTTCCAAAGACTGTACAAGAATAATGTATATATTGTTTTGAAGCACTTACTGTCTACTGTTTTGCCGCACACGTGGTAATGAAACACAGTTCTACTGCTTAAATAAAATTAAGAACGGCTCAAAACATCCATGCCGACAGCGGGATTCGAACTCTGGTTCCGAAGAATCAGTCTATCTTTTTTGTGTCTAATTCGTGTATCAAAAATTCAATTTCATTTTTCTTTGGCATCTGTCTCTCCTGCACTCACTGAGCATTCGATTTCTACCAGAGGGTCAAAAGTTTAAATTCATAGAAGAAAGCTTTGGAAATGTCGTTCCAAATGTTAGCAATTGCCGTAGAATAGTTTACATGCACTTGAAAAGGGAGGTTACAAAACATTCAAGGTTATAGGACACCTTCCAAACACCAGGAATCATCTACAATTGGAATACATTTTCTTTAATTTATGAACTCGAGAAACATTTTATTTTCTCAAATATTGTTATTAATTTGGAGACTAATAATCTTTCGTTTTCAAGACACAGTGCTTCATTTTCGTCTCGACGGAGTCCAGCAAATATGGAGCTGACCACTCAGTTCCCCTGCACACATGTTGAGTTGACTGTCCATAACATTTTCCAGCTACTGAGGGAGACGGGCGATTGATTCCCTGACAAGTCCCGAATTTCGATTCGCTCGGGACACCTACTGCTTTCGATTCGAAGCGAACAGTGATACGGCGGACACCGACCTCCGACTGGTCAGGCTGATGTCCACTTCTACTTATGAATCTATAATTAAATAAGTAAAAAAAAATGTTTTTTTTTGGAAAAAAATGTTTTTTG
>JAGEOH010000800.1:0-27529 GCA_032207245.1 Pardosa pseudoannulata | reverse complement strand
GAATTGATATTTATTCACGTTTGTGAAGTTTTATTATTGTAGTTTTATTTGTGGCAGCACACCATTGTAAATATGCAAAATATCTGTATGCTGTCTGACTACATAAGAGTCAGCGTGCCAGTAGCACCAGGCTCGGTTGCATCGAGGGTGCTGATGTTTTTTTGTTTATTGTTTATATAATCTTAAATAAATGCGTACGTCTGAAGTTAGTTGCGTTATTTTAACTGCACCATACAAATCCCTTCTGAGGATGGTTATATGTATGTTGGGATCCCTGCGGATACTTCATATAGCATCGTCGAGCTAAAGCAGGGGTTCCCATATGCATATATCATAGCGAAGCACATATTCCTAGCTAGTTATTTAAAATAAGAGACTAAAATCTTTATGAATGGACGCAATTCTATACAATGTTGCTGGCGTGTGGAATTTCACGGTTTACAGAGTAACGCAACACAGAGAAATCTAAATATGAATAGAAATAAATACAATATGTATCCACTATTCACACCTATCTTTTATACATGTGGTAACTTTAAAATCACTCTTTTATGGACATAAAAGCAAATTAGAACCATTACCATTTATAAAATCATGTGTATGGGGGAAAGGAAAAGAAATTTGAAAAGAATTTTTGAAGTCTTTTTATTGTGATATAGCTGAACAAATAGACGATTACCACATGAAATATAAGTGCATAAAAATATTTATAATTATCTTTGAAATTTTTCCGGGTGTGAAATACTTATAAGCATTTTATACACCTTTCATATCTTGTCTATAAAGTTAGTTGTAGAGAAAGAAATCTGAAATATACAATTTTCCAGCAATGAATCCATCCCGTTTAGCTCTAATTTTAGTTTGTCTCGTCGCTTTGCCGATACCTATTACACTACAAGGGTTAGGTGATATATCTAAGGAAGAAGGATCTGCAATGTTCAATTGCCTTATAAGAATTATGTGTGATACTAGTGAGTACAATTAAATTATTTAATTAATTTTGATTAATTTACTAGTTATATCAGTTCATGTATATCATAGGAGGGGAACAAGGAGGTAGCATGCGGCCTCACAAATTTAGTTCTTATACTAATTAATATTTAATTACATAGATTGCGGCAATTTGAAAAATATAATTAAGCAAGAATAGAATTAAATAAAGAATAGTATGAATGACAATTTGCTACTGGTGGTGAAACATATTTGTAAATTTTTATAAAAATATAATTAAGTAAGAATAGAATTAAATAAAGAATAGTATGAATGCAAGTTTGCTACTGATGGTGAAACATGTTTGTAAATTTCTTAAAAATATATAATTAAGTAAGAATAGAATTAAATAAAGAATAGTAGGAATGCAAGTTTGCTACTGGTGGTGAAATATATTTTTAAATGTTATATAAAATATAATTAAGTAAGAATAGAATTAAATAAAGAATGAGAGTTTGCTACTGGTGGTGAAACATATTTGAAATTTTATGTAAAAATATAATTAAGTAAGAATAGAATTAAATAAAGAATAGTATGAATGCAAGTTTCCTACCGGTGGTGAAACATATTTGTAAATTTCATATAAAAATATAATTAAGTAAGAATAGAATTAAAGAAAGAATAGTAAGAATGTAAGTTTGCTATTGGTGGTGAAACATATTTGTAAATTTTATATAAAAATATAATTAAGTAAGAGTAGAATTAAATAAAGAATAGTATGAATGCAAGTTTGCTACTGGTGGTGAAACATATTTGTAAATTTCATATAAAAATATAATTAAGTAAGAATAGAATTAAATAAAGAATAGTATGAATGTAAATTTCAATGACTACTAACAGTGAAACTCAATTATAAATTTTGTAATTGTTAATGTTTAATGATGCAATACATTTAGTTAAAAATTCTTCTGTTTATAATATTATTAATTCTACTTTATATTTTTTCTATTATATTTCTTTATACTGTAATAAGTTAAAATATATTTCTGCTTTATAATTTTTTATTTCAACTAATACTAAATATTTAGTTGTTTATTAAACCATAATTAAAGATTAATGTGATAACAAGTTATTACGTTTACGGAAATATAAAAATATTTTATATTGTCATTTTTTATACTGAATATAATGGTATTTTGTATCATTTCCTCATAGTGTAATAAAATGATAAAACTGAACACAAACTGTTAACAAAGTTGCATGTATAGGTAAGTAGGTAAATCAACTTATGCTGCTTCCTGTATTATTACCTAACTTCAATATGGCCTCTCAATATGGTAAAATGTTTTCCCACCTCTGATGCAGATGATGTTGGAGAAAGCTAAATGAAGAGTAAATTTAAAAGAGATTTTTCTCTTTAATGTATATACAAGTTTAAATTGTTTTCAATAAAGAATTCAAAATACCTCGGTAAATTTTGCAAAATTATGCTATTATACAAAAATAAATCCATTTTTCTCATAAAGAAATTTTTTTTGACCAACTTTCCTGCGGTAAATTCATTGTAATTATTTTTCTTTTTCCTATACAATATTTTGAAATAGCTGATATATTTTAGACTTTTCAAAACTGTAAAATTTATTTATCTCACAACATTTCTTAATTACACCATGCAGATTGAAAGAGAAAAGCTCTATCAGCTGTCTTTTTAATTCCACTAATTACTTCGACTTTCATTCGATAGATAGTAATTGATAGCCGTATACTTGCTTTTTTAGTTATATGGGATAAACTTTATGTGATTATAAATATATGGAGCCGTACGTATCATCAGTGACAGGATTAATCGACAAAATTTGTATACTTTTAAATTGGTTGTAAATTTCAAATAAATATAAAATTTAGAATGTTTCGTGATCCTATTGGATAACGTCTAGAAGAAAAATATATATAAATGTAATAACTGCTTCGTGCCCAGCCTTTGGTCTAGATAATTAAGTTTTCTAATTGAAAGTTATAATTACAGGATGTACAACAGAGGAGTTCCTAAATTTAAGATTAATTATCTCGAAAAAATACTAAAATATTAATAGAAGAAAATGGCAAAGGGTATGTTTATTGCGGCAGCTGTATGAAGGTTATACAAATGTTTCGAAATAGTTACAAAAGCTACTGACATATGGTGCTATATGCAATTTAGATCGTAGTGACATCTCAGTATTTTCTGTTTCTGGAACGTTTCAAATAAATGCCTGCTGGACGAATGTCCTTGGATTTTTCTGAATAATTCCATAAAAATTGTAGAGTAATTTTTAGGTATAACTTACATTTTGCTCAGGATCAGTATGCTCCACTGGATTACGAACCACATTGCCTGGTTGTTGGAATTTAACGAAGGGCTTGAGAATGATTTTGCTTTGGATCTTTCAGGAAAATTGAATCCTGTTTAAAAATTTGACTTATTACCCCAGAACTGTGTTATAACCTGCGGTATTCCAATACCAGGAATACACGTTGTTCAGTGGACTACAGAACTTCAATTCTTTCTTTTCGATAACTTGCTTTCATGTTTCAACGGTGCAATAAATTCCTCTAGTCATCTACACATTATTTATAGATATTATGTATTAAGACAGTTGCAGAACCATCTGTTAGAAACTTTTGTAACTATATCGAAACTTCTGTTCTAACAGCTTTTGCAATAAACATCTTCTATCGCACTCTTCTATCCATTTATATTTCTTTCGAGATATTTAATTTTGAAATCAAGGTCAATTTCACTGAACACTCTCTATTTAAAATAATATTTTTGCTTTCTTAGATTATTGCACTCATGTATCATAACTCTTTCAGTAGGAAACAGAAGAAAAGTAAGTTTAAAATTTATATTATTCTGTAACCATACATTTCCCCCCCAAAAGCCGCTAATGTATTTTGATCGACGTTAACTCGACTTAATACGTCATTATGGCAGAGAAAGTCAAGATCAAGATAATAGGTTTTAGGGAGTACTTGTAAGTACGAAAATACTGACATCTCTAGGAAGTCGGCAGAAAGAGAAATTTCGTACTCTAGAGTTCCTATAAATGCCTTTTTGGGAATCCGTAATCTCGATTAACTTTATTTTACATATCGACTTATGTTGTCCTCAGTAGAGTACTAGAGTAGATATATCACCAAAAAAATTGAAGTGAAGTGTCAGAATTTTCTAAATTTATGTTTAATTTCAGTGTTTTAGACTAAAAGGTGCTAAAGATATCTGCTAAAAATCATAAAAATCAATCAATAATTATTTATGATAATTTATTTTAAAATATTAAATAAATTTAACTATGCTATCAAAATGAATTTTGGAAGATAAGATATTTTGAGATAAATTATGACGTTACAGAGAATGGAGATCAAAGTTGCTTTTCTTAACCAAGGACGTCATCACTTTTGTTGGCTCTTTTAATTTCATATTAATTATGATGCATTAAATTAAGATAGACTTATTTATCTTTTGAAAATAGATTTTTTTCCAGACTAAAAGGTTACTACTTTTAGAAATACTTTATAAACATATATCTAACAGTGGTATGTTATAAAAGTTTTCAGGCATTTAGCGGAAAGAAAATTTTCTGAACTTCAAGATGACTCGTAGATTGGGATCACTGGAATAATTTTCTTTTTGCCTGTGGAGGAAGATACATAAAAAGTACCTGAAAAATCGTTTAAATATTAAAAAATAAGTAAAGACACTAATTCCATTGTCGAAACAAAAAGGGGGAAAATCTAAATTGATTACATAACTATTACGAAGAAATTAACAAAATTGTATTTCAATAAATTCAGAGGTTTTTATTTGATGGTGTATGAAGTAAAATTTTTTTATTGCAGGAAACGCATACGAGTTTAGAAATATTGTGATGGAGACAGGTCCAGAGGTATGTATTTTATTTGGTATTTCATAATAAATCTGCAAAAACTCAATGTGGTTACCAGAGTATGTGTAGAACTCAGGAAAATTATCGTGCTGACATTCGATGAACTCGACCCACGAAGGTCGGTCCATATGGAACTCTGGAACTATGGAATAGTTCATTTTGGGACACTTAGGGCCGAAGGTCCTTTATCCCTAATGATAAAGTTTAAATATGTGAGACAAATTCACTTTATTGGCTGATGGATGAAAGTATTAATTCAAAAAGAAAACACAAAAAGAGGGAAACAAAACGCAAAGTGTATAATACAAGTATATATTGTCACGAAGATTTGAATGAACACACCGTTTAACTTAACAGAACAATTTATTGAACCTAAATAGCAACTCGCAACTTTACAGGATCGAGAAGTTGCCTACAACTAGTGGGTATCAGCTTTTATACCCGAACAGAATATTCGAGAAATAACTAATTTACATATTAAAGAAAGATCTAGAATAATCAAGAACATAAGGAAACAATAAGCAACATTTTTAAATTAAAAATCCGTACTTTGGATAAACTGCCATGTCAAGCATCGAACCCACAATCTCCGGGTCTGGATCGCGTGCTTTGACCATTCGGCCACTGAGATGGTTGGCTGAGCTTCTTTATGCGGCATTGCTCCCATCTCAAAAAGGCAGCGTCTCGCTGCTATTTAGATCTGGAGCGTGTCACAGGTCCCTTGTAAATTTCTTTTGACCTCTCTTCCGGAAGAACGACACCTGGATTTCGTCCATCTTCACTTTCGGTCTGCTTCGTCGGATCATGGTACGGCTTCATACGTAAAACATGGACAACATCTTTTGGTTTTCTTTTTCGGGAGGAAGGATCGAAATCTTGCACTTCATAGTTAACGTCGGATAGACGGCGTAACACTTGATAGGGACCGAAATACCTCCTTAAGAGCTTCTCTGAAAGGCCGACCTTTCGGACCGGGGTATAAACCCATACGAGGTCTCCAGGACTATAGGACACCACTCGGTGCTTAGAGTCATAACGTCGACGGTCTTTATCTTGCGCTCTCAGAGTATGCGTTCGAGCCAACTGTCTCGACTCTTCTGCTCTGGAAATGGTCTTGGCTATGTAATCGTTAGTTGCATCATCAGGGCCGAATGGAAACATCGTATCCAGCGTCGTTTCGGCTTCACGTCCATAGACTAGGTAGAACGGTGTGAATCCTGTTGTCTCCTGCTTGGCAGTGTTATAGGCGAACGTCACAAATGGTAGAATTTCGTCCCAGTTTTTCTGTTCGATGTCAACATACATGGACAGCATATCGGCTAGAGTTCCAATCCTAATTATGCAATACTTTCATTATCAAATTCTTTGCTAGGGTCACTTTGCAAGATGCCCTAAATATTGTGAACACATCCGATAAGTGATTAGCAACTTACTCACTGAGTTTGATTTTAACGTTCTTAACTGAATGAATTTCGTTAAATGGTCTTAATATACCATTAATAATTAAAATCTCCTTCCACTTCTGATTGTATGTCAGTGAAGTTAACTTGACACCTCCAATTCGATTTACTGCTTTTATTTGGTTTAATAAAGAGATCTTTTCTTGTAAAACTTTGTTTCATTTGATACGGGTTTCAAAGACCTTTTAATTGCAATACGCTAATATGTTCTCTCTCTGCACTATATTTTGATCTCTATGACCAATTTCAAGACGAATTGAATGAATTAATTGAAAATTTTCTTCGATACAAGTATAATATTTAAATAGGTATCTTTCATTTTTAACTACAACAACAAGTTTTTCAGTAATGACAGTCAATCCTTTTAATATCATATTTTGATAACTCTTCATAATCCTCTATTTTGTTAGTCTTCTTTTTATTTTCTTTAATTTTTGTATTGGAGTTATACTAATTATATTCTTCTCTTATAAATAAGGGATGAACTTCTTTTCTTTTTTCAACTTTAGAGCTCCCAATTGATCATCAATATGGGATTTCATGACCTTTAAGTTAGCATTCATTATTATTACAAATGAAAAAAAATAATGAAAGCTTAAAAATTACTATGTAAGCACTATAAACTGACAACAAAACTAAATTCATATAGAGACTAGGCAGTAGAGAGAACAATTGAAACCGTCAGACACAAAGTATTCGAGAGTGCCCCGAAAAATGAAGGCTCTGTAATGACTCTGGAACCAGATTACAGCAAATAAAAAAAACTTTGTTTCTTAAAACAAATACACAATACTTCATGACTATATACAAATGAAGAATATCAACAGTCATAGGTATCAGTAAGCAGTACGAGCTGTGAAAAGTAAGCAGTACGAGCTGTGAAAATAGGTCTTCACTTAGACGCTGTCGAGGTTATATCATTGAGTATCAATCCGAACAAACGGCTGCTGTTCACTTTTTACCTGAGTCAAATAAATTGATCGTTCTACTCCGGACTCCAATGCAAACTCGGCCTCTGTTCATTTTTTACCTGGGTCAACCAAATTGATCTTTCTCCTCCGGACTCCAAAGCAAACTCGGTCTCTCTTTCCTCTGTTCATTTTTAATCTTGATTAGAGAGGAGGTTCTTAAAGCCCCCATCAGAGTGGATTCACTATAATCGCTGAAAGGGATGGGTTTTACCCGGTACCGTCGAGAGAGGTACTGGGCAAAACCTTCTCGACGGTACCATTTTGCCCCGGTTCGCTTTTCTCCATGTAGTTCAATAGTAGTGCTTGTCTGTCTGGGAGTAGCTAGGTCCCACCTGAGAAAATTTTGCCTGTCGGCAATATTAAAGGGACTCAAAAACCTTTTGAAACACCTTTCTCTTGAACCCTATGGGACAAAGAGTCTGTAAACCATGCTGTCGAATCGGTGTTGTGACACTTCATAACTATCGCCGCACTGGAAGTTGAAAAGGGATAACCCTTTGTCACTCTGTAATTAGATGATGGGGGTATTTGGAGTCGTTACAGCGCTTACATCCCCTATATAATAATAACCTAAGTTATCTGTCTATCTGACTTCGAATTTATGAAGCGGTTGGACCTGGAATGGATAGAGCCATCTATATTGGATTCTTGATGAGTTAGGGTTAGCAACTTTCGAAATCCACCCCTTCCCCCTTTTCTAGCATTTAATACCATTATTTCAATCCCTATTATCCTCGGTTAAGAGCAGGTAATTAAATTTGTCAATTTGTCGCATAATAAATAGGAAAAAAAAAACCTTTTTTTCTAGTATTATGACGTCATTCCTTTAACTATCTCATTTAATCATTTCTAAGTTTAAATTACTTAAATATCGTAGGCATTATTTTCATACGTTTTATCACTGAATTTAGATATTGCGTAAATAATTTTCTTTTATATTTGGCTTAAATAATAGATTAGATTCATGTGTGATAATTTAAAATTTAATCATCGATTATTTTATGTTGCCATGAAAATTTTATCACCGATATTAACAACTAATTCTGTCTACTTCCAGGGTGTAGTGGAAATGATAGTATTATTCCTTTACTTCTATTAATTACTGTGGAAAAAAATTGGGAAGAACTTAGCGACAATTTCGACGTAGCTAAGAAAACTTTGAATTATCTTTCTAAATGAATTCAACGTCATTCTAAACTGCATTCACAGTATCGGGAGACTTTAGAGGAGTATAAAGATAAATTATTGAGCGTGTACCAGATAATTCTCAGCCAAAAAACAAGCCATTTTTTTTACCAGCCTCATAAGATACTTTACAATTCTGGAAAATTAAAAATTTTACTGATCCCGTCATATGACGGGCTATATGCTATTTTAAAATAAAGAATCAACTGATATTCTCTCGCTGTTGCTAACAGCTCGAAATAAACTTAAGGCGAAAGATATAAAAAATTTTCCACATCTCTGTTCCGATTTTCGGTAAATAACCATAAAGCTAATAGCAACTATAATACTAAAAGGGCTATTATAGAAAGAAAATATACGCAGACAACTGTTTCGCAGCTTCAAGAGCGCTGCATTTTCAATGCGAGCTAAGTCAGTGGTTTGTAGAACCAGACTGAGCGAAAACGCAGGGAAAGACTGATATAACTAAATGAAAGTACAGGCCGGACCGCTAAGAGAAGAACAAGGATCAAAGTGAGAGTGCACAAACTGACAAACACAGGATAATACACAAAATATGAATTTCACTAATAGCATGCGTGATGCTATAATGTATCGACAGTACTTTTAACAGAAATGAGGACGTTCTCTTAACACATTGTTGACCGGCAATTTTACTGAAAATTTATCTCATGTCACCGACTATTATTTCACAGTTTCCACAATTTGATTCATAATCACTCGGACAATCAGATAAAGCCTCCGCGTATAATTCATTGAAAGATTCTTCATTACGTTCAGTCATCTTTTTTTAAAATCTTTTTAATTATTAAATATTTTTTACAACAAAAGATTTGGCGGGTCTTATAAGCGAGAATTAACAGCTTGTGTTATACTGACCAACACTTGCACTGTATGGTCTCCAATAGAGAAAACAACAGCGATGCGAAAAAAAAAAAACGCATCACGATTTTACTCGTGTCCGATCAGCAAGGTTCGGCCATAAAAACTCGAGTTAACTCGTGACCGGTCAACAATGTGTTAAGAGAGATGTAAGAGTGTTTATAACATTAGATTTCAACTTAAAATAAAAAAAAAATAAAAATAATGTTTTAATTAAATAGTGTCAAGCGCAATGCTACGTATGGTATCGCGACCACTTTCATCTGGATGCCAAAGATGAGCCTGTGTTTTGGGACAGCTTCCCGGATATTGAGTGCAACAAAACTGACTCCCAAAGGGTAAGTAATTAAGAGCTAGAAAAATAGTAAAAATCTAAACATTAATAACTTTAAAATTTTGCTGGGATGTTACTTTACTCTTGCCAGTTTTATGATGATCATATTTACAAATATTATATTTATAATTTTAAATCTATAAAAAAAATCATGACTATGACTAGCCTAAAAGAGCATCCTTTTTAGGATTAAATGTCTGCGAAACTTGAAGACAACTTTATATGGTTGATGCTTTACAATTTATTCTCAATATATACCTTCCAGTCGATATTAAATAAAAAATTGACGGGGTGCATAGTTAAGGACTTGACAGGCCTTTTTCTCCACAACTGTTGGACTGTCAATTACAAAAAATGTTTCAAATAATATAAGCCTTTTTTCAAATTTATCTAATTTTTCATAAGTTAATTTTTTTTAAATTTAGAAATAAAAAAATTCAAATTTGCGAAAATTACAGAATCTAAATTTTTATACGTTCCTGTGCTCTATCATTATCTATATATATAAAAATGAATTTGTGTGTGTCTGTCTGTCTGTCTGTCTGTACTCAATAGACTCAAAAACTATGCATCCAATCGCCGTGAAAATTTGGGAAATGTTTAGGTATATCCCTGGGAAGGTTTTTGTAAATTTTCAACGTTCGAAATTCATTCCTTCCCCCTTTTTCGAGCATTTCATGTCATTATTCCAAGCATTATTTTCCCCGGTTAAACGCAAACGATTAAGTTTTTAATTTATCGCATCATATCTAAGGGAAAAAAAGCAATATTTCTAGCAATGTGACGTCATCCCAAGTAATTGTTTTAAACGCAGTTTTCCACGGTTAAAAGCAGGAGATTAAAATGTTCAATTCATCACATAATAAATAGGCGAAAATGATATTTTTCTATCATTATGACGTCATTCATTTAAATATTTCATTTATTCATTTCTTATTTTATATTATTTAAAATCGTCTGCTTAGTATCTATTCGATTTGAACTGAAATTTGAGATATAAAGTGATTCACTTTCATTTCTATGTGACGCAAATTGTAGCATTTTTATATGAGAACTAATTTTAAATTTAATTCTTGGTTCATTTTTATGTTACAATGAAATGCATATCAACAATATTCTAAGTACAAAAAGTACAAATTTCAGTGACTCTCTTGGCCAAATAAAACCTATCATTTTATATAGTTATCTTCATATTCATATGGTTGTTGATATGAATGTGCGTTTCTGTTTCATACAAAACCATGTGGTTTGTCATAAATTTCCTTAATTTTGGAAAACATTTATTACTACCAACAAAATTAGCACTGTTGCTGTCAAAACCTGTGCTTCCTATTCTATCACGTAATATGGCAAGATCTGTTAACTTTGCTAATCAACGTACAGTAGTAATACAGTAATGCAATTTAGGGTTAAGCTTATATTTTACAATAACAGAAGTTTGAGCAAATTTAATATAAGACAAATTCGATTATAAAAACTGAATAATGTTATAATACGCTTATGATAGAAATATATAAACATGCCAATGACTCGAACTGAACTGTGACGAATTTAGAGAGTTATTCACGAAAAATAAATCTTTGTTTAAAAGTAATATATTAAGTTCACCGTAGCGAAGCACGGGCAAACTTGCTAGTATATAATAAAATTGAAACTCGTCCTAAAGATTGTAACGTAAAAAGTTCCACTTCTCTGTGACAAAATTTGACCAAGATATTTAAATCAAAAGTCTAGAAAAATTTAAAGATCCCTTCCTCTTCTTTGGGGAATGGGCTATTACATTAATAATTTTAATTCGAGGTTGAAATCAGGTTGTAAAGTATACTGGAAAATACAGTGTATATACATTTTACTGTAGATACATCTCACATGTATATAATGAGGAATCTCACTCTTTCTTCGTAGAGGGTGTTGCAACTTAGAATTACTGTACTTAATCTCAAAAGAAGAAGAAAAAATCTTTAAATTTTAAATTTAAATAACTCGGTCAATTTTTGGCACAGAGAAATGGAACTTTTTGTGTTACGGTTCTAAGTGCGGGTTTGAATTTTTTTTTTCCAAATACAGGAGCAAAAGACAGTACAACGCAAAAAATATGGTGAAATGAATACTTATCTCATTTGAAACATTGCTATAACAGGAAATATATGTCCATTTGTTTTAAAACATTATCATTTATCTTTCGTTTTTGAAGCTTTACCTTTGCAATTATCGGCAGCCCAAAATGTCTGACTTCTTCATGTATAAAATGATATACAATTTATTATTCGATATAAATTTAAATGTAATTAGAAATATCAGCAAAAATTTTCGGTGATATCTCCTTTAATTCTAGACCGCTGTCTTGTTTTTGTCGAAAGTTGTAAAGGTCTCATCGCACTTCAACATGATTTAATGCACAATAAAGTTATTCTAGACATTCAACAGCATATTATTTTAATCTCAAAAGGTCTTAGAAGTAAGGATAGCGCTTTGTTCCAGTTTAATTATCCTTTAATTACTCATAATTTTTTATGAGAATGTACTCACCTCCTCTCTTCCTTGGAAGCTGGAGTGTATTAAATTTTTGTTTAGTTACTTTTGCCTTAATGCATAAATTGATGGTTTGATCTTTTTCACGTTCGGAGGCTAAAGTGAAGACTTTCCACTTCGCTAGGTACTCCATAAAACCCAATTCCTTTACCCTGCAGGATTGCGCTCTAGAGGCCTTATCACACATTAACGTGTACGTGTTGAAAAGCTACGGATTCACTTAACAATTCATTTCCTTGATGAAGAATATGCGGATTTCTCGTGTAAAAGAAAAAAAAAATTCACACGAAGTGTAACAAGGCTTAAAATCGATTGAAAAGCTTTTGCTAGTGCATCAGAAATACGCGGATTCTTCATCGGGAAAAAAAGGAATTGTAAACCGAAGCTGTTGCTTTTTCGATGAGTAAAGATTATATTATGAATCGGGGTATTAGGCTATAAGTTTGGAGTAATCCAGTGCTAGCCACGTTTTCGTTTTCTAAGTTTTTTATTCAACGTAACAGTTCAACAACGTAACAAAGGACTGACAACAGAACAATTACAGGTACATTTTTTCAACGTCTAAAACGCTCACACAGCGCCATCTGTTGAGATGAAATTATTAGATTGCTTGGTTGGAAGTCACAACAGATTGTCATGTGATAAGATTAATTTACCAGTTGATATTTGTATAAATTTATTCAAAACTTCTAACTTTTCTTGATCTTTTGTTTTTGTGGTGTTAATTTGCAATTTGCTGCTCTGAAGCTGAAATTTCGAACTGCAGAGTTAATTGTAATGATAGATTCCTCGTTAACTATGAGCCACACGATGTCCGAATGGTAAGGTCACTGACCTTCGGTACCGGAGTTTTTGGGAGGTCGAATCCCACTGTGGCATGAATGTCCGTAGCCGTTCGGAACCGGCTTTCAGCAGTAGGTCTCGGCCTCATTAGCCCTAGCGTTGCAAAAAAGTAGACCGTACCGCTCCAAAGCAATCCTCCCGACTATTGAGCAATATTTGAAAGATAAATAAATCTGTTTTTGTTAGAAATACACAGGCATGGCGTGTACTAAACCAGTGGTTAAATACACGATTGCTATATATCTAATTTTAGACATTTTTAAAATTACTTAAATTAACTTGTTCAAGGAGTTTCATACTTATTCTATTTTTCTGTGTGCATGCTGCGATTTCTTTTCTTTTCCTTTTACTTTATTATTTTATCTTATTATTATTATTATCTTATGTTAATTTTTTTGTAAATTTCTTGTACTTAGGTTAAAATAAGTCATCCCAGAACTGTATAAAAGACTGTTGGTGATGTTTTATTCTGTAGCAGCTGGTGTATAACGTCAAACACCAAGTGAGCGTGATGTCAGTTTATGTCATATTATTATTATTATTATTTTAATGTTTTTAAATGAACCTAATTTTTAAGATTGATATTGCTTTCGTTAATCACGCCTATAACTACGCCCTGCTACAGAATATCACATACGACTGACAGTTTCAATAAATATTGATATTTTTAATGAATCAGAGAGAGGAACGCCCATCTTTATATACAAAGAGCTTAGATAAATGCATTCAATTAATTATTTGATCTACATAGAACGAATGTCTGATCACGAAATTGCATCGAAGGCAAAGCGAGTTTAATTTTTTTTTTGCATATTTCTAAAGATGGTAAGTTTCATTTGTATTCACAAATCTCATAAAATTTTACTCTTTTATTTCAGAGAGAACAAATGAAAGATTTTATGCTGGCTGCTTCAAAATATTATGAAGTACGTATTTCAGCTTCTTTAAGGATATTATATATTAAAAATATTTTCAATTTACAAGTTACACATTCCTTTTTGAGTTTTCCTTTTACTATATTTATATTCTACAATCATCTGAGGCAAAGGGAAAAAATATGTTCCAAAATAATACTCAAGTAATATTTTAGTATAATTACCAGGGTTGCAATTCCGTCACTTTTCTCACCTTTAGTCACTTTTTTTTACAATTGATCACTTTTAGTCACTTTTTTAAGTAAACAGTCACTTTTTTCATGGTGTATCAGAGCAAAAGTCTATTGTTGAAAAAAGAAAATCTGAATTAATAACAAAATATTTTAATAAAAGACCAAAAATGGGATGCTCTAATCTTATTTTTCAACTCCTTCTTAGCCCACTCTCCTGTTTCTAATCATGGATCTTGTTGGTGCTTCAACCACATTTGGCGAAATTGGCGTGCTTGCAGCGTGGCGTTTGAAATCTGGCGAGGGGATCGTAACTCAACAAATTGATACATAAACAAAAACAACATTTTGAGGAAAAATTTTACAAAAATTGAATATTTAAAATCTAATTGAATTAACAAAGAAAACACAAAGGAAACACATAACATTCATACTAAATAGACTGAAACATTCACTTAATCACAAATTAAATAAACTGAGTGTGATTTTCATCACAAATTTGTGATTTAGTGTAAATTGTAAAATTAATTTAAAAAGGCTTTTTGTAAAGGCTTAGCATATGTCTTTTTAAGTCGCGCTCGATCATTGCAAAGCATAAGACTTGAAGCATTAAATCCAATTGAATTAGTTGGTACAAGACCATGTAATCTTGCAGCGAAAGAGGAAATGGAACGAATGAGAAATGAAAATAACATCGATAATAACGAAATTTAATTGTTAATAGAAATAAATTCACAAAAAAATTGGAAAATACCAAGAGAAAGTTAGTCCAAAGGGATGAGGGAGGGTAGGCGGGATCTCATCCAGCAAAAAACTCGTTGACTTAAAAGAAACTGTATTTTGAGTGGAGGTTGAAGAGGAGTTGTAAAATTGAAAATTTTTTTTCAAATCTCTTATTCTTATTAAAATGTAATTAGTCATATGGTTTCCAGAATTTAGTGATTTTAAAAAGTCCTAAAGAAGTTCCTGAAATTTACATTTGTACTGAAATGTACATTTAATACATTAAAGTAATTTACGTCAAATCACACATTTTTCTTTTTCTTTTTCTTCACAATTTTTGTTTAGATACTCTAATCTAGCTATGTACATATTTCAAAACATCATTAATATATGCAGAAAATTGTGATTATAAAATTAATGTATTGTATGTATTCAAATCTAATTTATAGATTTTCTTGAATAAAAAGCAATGTTGAGTTGTGTTAAACAAAATTCTTAACCTTTTTTTTGTATTTGACGTTAAAATCATGTCTTGCATGAATCATTTGATTTAGAATTAAAATAAATAGAAAAATCTTAATAATAGCATCTGTAATCAAGAGGAGAAAAAAAATCGCTTTTTTTTCAATGTTTAGTCACTTTTTAGTCATTTATTCTGTATTATTTGTCACTTTTCTCACTTTTTTGAAAGTACCTCAGCAGTTGCAAACCTGAATTATTTAAATTCATGACAAATAACATAAGTATTAACATATTCGCGACCGCTAACGTGAATTTATGTCATTTCAAGGTTTATTCCTGGTTGTCGTGGACGTGAATTCTCGTCCTCTTTTGTTTTTAAATGTGGCAACATTATCACATGCAGGATTTGGTTTAGTTTGTTATCGAATGCTATGGTCATAGGAAATGGAAACAATAGGTATAAGAAAATAGGAACAAGAGACAGAAACATAATTTTTACATAAGTCTGTTATTGTTTTATTTAGGTTGTGTTTTAATATTTATGTGCTTTCATATTTGAACTTGTTACTATTAAATTTTGATCTTTGCCTCAGTGGTACAAATTTGTGGCAACCATCTTCAGAATTTTATAATATTCAGTATTAGAAACGAAAAAAAATTGCGGATTTTAAATGTTAAAAAGACTTGTGAATCTTTCTCTGGTTTTGGGTACATTGCAGTTTTTTCTACATTGCAGAAACATTGCGAGAAAGATCCGGCGGGAGTAGAGTGCACTGGCATGAATGCTGCACTGGTAAATAAAGCATTTTTTATTTTTATAATTACATTTTTTTTACATTTTTTAAAAATTTCTCATACCTGTTAATAAGCAAACAGTTACTAATTACTTCCACCTTCTAAAGTAGGTTATCTTTCTTTTTTAAATGTTAAAAAGTTGGTAACATTCAAAGGGCTTGTGACGCTTTCAATGTTCTTGAGTGATGGTTGGTTGGTTGGGAGCACTACGGTCTACTTTTTTGCAACACGAGGGCTAATGAGACCGGGACCTACTGCTTAAAGCCGATTCCGAACAGCTACGAACACCCATGCCTCAGTGGGACTTGAACTCACGAACTCCGGATCCGAAGGTTAGTGCCCTAACCATCGTTCGGCATGTTCTTGAGTGAAGAAGTAGCTGGAAGAAGGATCACAGACATAACTGAATTGGGAAATCACTTTTATTTCTGGAGTAAATACTGGTTATATACAAAGGGATTGTAATATCCCAAAACAATTCAAAATGTAAAGGATTGTTTTTTGGATAACATATCCACGGTGATCACAGTCGTAAAAAAAAAAAAAAAAACTATTCTCACACGATGAAGAGGCTCTTCTAGGGTGCAACGCAAACTCAATCTATCCCCGTTCGGTGTCCGAGACCTTGCCGTTCCTTATATGAGCGGACCTTACGAGTCTCCCGAACGTAATCGTTAAAAAGCTGGCTCCAGTCAAAAGTCGCGGAAGCCTCCACGGCGTCAAAGCACCTGTAATACTAGACTCAAGACTCGAGTTGGTTTTACATGGCCTCCTGGATTTTTTCGGCGGCCGAAGACAGACACCCCATACAGAAGGTGGGCAAGCTATGTTCCATGAAATTCTACAGGAGGGGGGCGAGAGATGCGATTCCGCCAGCGCCAGCTGCGGACATTTTCCCGTGGTGGCGAAAACTTGACCGAGGGGGGGATTACCCCCCGGCCCTCACGAAGAGGGGTGAAAAAGGGATGCCCGGTCGGAACGACGGGGAAAGGACATGATTCTTCGGAAAGGAGTAGAGACCGAGGGAGGTGTTGGTCCGCTCGGCACAGTTTATTTTTGTCCTCGGTCTTATTTGAGCCCTGTTCGAGTACGAATTGAAGTGTACTTATGTTTTTTTTTTTTTTGAAAATCTTCTTAATAATAAATGTTTAGTCAAGAGTTTTGTCGCTGCTGTGATTAATTGTCGGCAACATAGGCTTTAAGCGAACCCAAGATACCTGCTCCAGTAAAAATAGGCGGGCAGGTATAGAACGAGGCGTGCAGACTTCCGAAAGTGCAGCCGGAGATGCGCGAGGCGTTTTACAGCACCTAAGTAAAAAATGTCGAAAAGCCCCTAGTTGCAAAATTCGAGGCTTTTATACCTGGGAGTCAGTTACAGTCCCGCCAACCATTTTTTGGTCAGTTACGATTCCAGGTACCTGAGAACTCCAGTTAAGGTTACAGCTAGTTAATTAGTCGAATTTTCATTCGCTAGCTGTCTCGTTCCGGAATTCTTGACACAATTCTCCGGAATCATTACCACGACCGATCAGGGCATGACCCCTATTCAATCGAACTGTCAATATCCCAGACAATGCGTCGCTGCACTATTGTAGTCTATCACGTAGGTGGGATCCAGCCCAGCCGATTTCGGTTGTTTGTGTTGTGAACAAAGGGGGTCTTCACAGGCTGTAAGACCTTTGGTTACTTAGTGTATGCAAGGGGTAAGTTTAAAAGAACGGGTACAACGTCCGTCTAGGAAAAGTGAAGAATCACAGAACAGCAGAGACTACTGGATAATATCAATCCATCTGTCGAAAAAGAAAAATTTCTGTATTTAGGACTGGCAGAAAGATTTTTCCTTCATATCTCACGGCATAGCTACTAGTCATAACTTTGTGAATTGAGCGTATTTTTCTTACAAACGCTCTCGTAAACATTTTCTTTATGGTAATAATTGTTAAAAATTGTTAAAATTCAGTTTTCTCATTATTTTTGTAAGGTGTGATAAGTAAAACAATTTATAAGCGAAAATATTTCGGATCCTTTCACTAGAGATGGAAATTATAGATAACAACAGTGAATCTTATAAAAAATCAAGCGTAAATTCTTAGGAATAAAAAATTAAGTTAAATTAATAGAATATTTTTTCTAATTTCTTTGAGTCCATATTTGTACCCAACGTATTTCTTAGCGTTAAAACCATTTTAACTATTCTTAGTTGAGGTTAATATATTCTTGGTAATGGTTAGATGTTTGTAAAAGATACATTCTAGATCAGTGGTGCGCAAACTATTTTCATTTGCCACCCGATATTTTGTGTAAATTTTGTCGGGACCCCTGGTTAGACAATAGACGTTTTGTTTAATCATCAACGAAGTTACATTGAAATTCTTTCTGGGATTTGCTCTTACAGGGTGTTTTTAAAAGAGTGTCATGACGTCATCGATTGTAATAATGGCTTTTTAAAATAGCGCACAAAACTTATAAACTATCATAAAAGTTTTTATAAAAGTTGTAATATTGTGTGCGGGCACATTTTGCAGCGGAATTGTACTGGGAGCGAGTGTTTTGGTCGTAAATTTAGTTATTCAGTTAAATCTCAATAGAACGAAAATCATTTAATTTTTTTTTACCAACTTTTCGTATTTTATATTGAAATATATAAACAAATATATAAATAGAAATATATAAATAACAACCATAATATTTCTGTGAACAAAAAATGTATTTTTAAAAATCTTCCAGAAAAGGAGTATTGTCACTTGATGACCATTCTTCTGCTTCTTCATCAGAACTTGTTTCAGAACTAGTACTAATAGCTCTGCATCATCGGTTTCTATGTCGCTATTACACGAAACATCTGATGTGTCAGCGAAGATTTCATCATAATTATTTTTGTTAAATTTCCTAATTTTCGTAAGGATAAATAAAAAAAGTTAATTTTAAATCTAAATTGATTTTTTTAATCAACCTTCCCGTCCTGTGGTTCCGCATCGATTGATTTAAAAACTAGTTTTTATTTGTCTAAATTTTCCCAGAATCTATGTAGTAGGCTTCATTTTCCTGTGTATACCGTTATTTTTGTATCCATAAACAAACCATGTTGTTACACTAACCCGTGTACTACTACGTGACCCGTTCTCAAGTATCAATCGTCAGAAAACGTACTAGTACGGTCTTCAGTAAACGTACTCATTCGGATCGTCAGTAAACGTACTCATTCGGAGCCCATTTTTCACTTGGTGCGGTGCTCTTAAGATTGATGCGCCCGTGGCAAATACCAGCTTTGCCACTCCCTCGTTACAGTCCTGATTGCGTATACTACGTAGTTCGTACTACGTACTGTAACGGAGTGATTTAGTGGTGTGTCGACATGAAAGAACTTTGCTTTGAGAGGTGGACTTCGCTTGTGTGGATACAAAGTGATTTTTTCCCGGCACCAAGATGTCTACACTGTTGTGCCCTATAGTAGCAGAACAATATACCAGACAACCTGGCACCTTCACTGACAGCCAGAAATATGACCATCGGAACGACAAAGGATTTGCCGCTACTTGGATCTAGCCGCTAAGAATTCCAGGGACCCCTAGGTTTGCGGCCGATGATTGTTTAACCCAGACCAATCCAGTTGTTCGAAGGTGAGGTGATCCAATAGTGAAATTGTGGGTGAGGCCCCTCTCTTAGACGCAGTCCCCTAGAAAGAGACGAGAGAAGATTTGTTTTTTAGAGAAGGAGGCAGTTAGCTAGCAACCAGCTAATTCAGAGGTCACGTTGACCAGTCTCTCTATCGGATAGTTTGTTGCTTTAATCCCACCTTGGGATCTTTCCTTTAAAGAGTAGCACGCATTGGCTAACTCGGATGTCGCCTAGACCAGTCTCTCCACCGGAGAGCTTTATTTAGCGAAAATCCCGTCTTGGGATATATCCCTTGCTGAGATTGAAACGATACAATGTGCATTGGGTTTTCTTATTTAATATAATCCTCTTCAGGATTGCTTGCATATTCCCCTTCGGAATTCTAACTGGTCTTTGATATTCTACCATTACTGCAGTGAACTTTCGCGAGAGCTACCGAATTGTTTCTTCCTTTGGATCATCAATATTTCGGCAGAGTCTGATCTTAGATATTACACGTCTCTACTCAAGCCTAAGTGTATTAAATCACATACCTGTGATCGGAAATTTTTTTTGTATATTTATGAAATGATGTATATAACAGAGGTGTAGATAAATTCATTATTGCAGACGCACCTTATTTTTCATTGTGTCACCTAAAACAGGGACCGGATACGTTACAGTACGATCTCATATAGTAGTAGAAAGCGAAAATGAAACGAGAAGTTTATTTCGCATATTTATATTTTTTCTTTCTTAGGTCAAAACACGGGAGATAGTGGCCCATTATACTGCTATAGGAGTATGTGAGAATCCAGAAACTCTAGCCAAAAAGGGAGTTGGTCAAACCCAGGCTGCAGGTGGGACATTCAAGAATATGGCAAAATCTGGTATGCCAAGAGGAAGATAAAACAACGGAATGCAAAATATAGATCCAAATTTCTTAGAATTTCATTCTTCCATTGTAACAAAAAAGAAAGGTCGAAAATAAACTTTCGTCCTTAAGTCAATTGTTATTAGTGTTCATATTATTCTTGTAGATTACTAAAACTGTATACCTAGACGTCACATAGCGTATGAATTGAAATGCGAGTATTTCACGAAGATCTGGTTTTAAGATGAAGGTATAAATTTCAATTAAGGATAATTCAAAATAAGGTGAATGGAATTCTACTCTGTATTATTTTTTAAACAGAAAACGATGTCCACTGTATATCAAGAGGTTTTACTTACCTAAGGTGTATAAATATATATATTGTGTGTGTGTGTGTGTAAGAATTTAGTACAGCGCATCATCGCAAGATCGCGCCCCTATCACTGAGTTGGTTGAGTAAGGAACGACAGAGGGACGTTGCAGTCGAAGTCGAAGTTGCAGGCAAAGACGAGGAGAAGGAGTGACCTGGTCGAGTCAAGGATTCGTGGCACTTGAGCTCCCTCAATTTGTAGGACCGAGTAGGGTGTATTTTCTACGTTAAACATCGAGTAGGGTGTCTTGCCTATGTTAAACTTCGAGTAGGAAGTCTTGTCTATACTACGTCTTCACCGTTGTCTAACTATTTGTCTTTGTGCTTAAATGTGTTCTGTGTTGTTACGTCATTAAATGTTTGTTATTGTTAATTTAGTCTGTCATCGAATTTGTCTAACGACACCCCTAGACACCGAACCCTACATATATGTAATAAAACGAACTTCACGACGGGTGGTTGCAGTCATGGTCCCAAAAAATGACACCATTTTAGTCAAAGACCTTTAATGGCAGAACGTTGGAGGACGGGTTCCCACTTCATTACAGGGACAGGACAAACTGAGAGGTCAGCTAGCATGAAGTTATAAGTAAAAGGCCCTTAACACTTGGGTCAACATCTCAATGAAAACCTCTGTAAAAAGTAAGTCTTGAGAATTTCCTAAATTGGCAGGTAGGGAAATATAGAGGTATAATTGGTTAGACCCCTTTCTCTGAGTGTGTGAACTGTAGCCAAAGTGGTCAATTTAGCTTAAGGGTTAAAAAGGGGAAGGCAAAGGGACGCTGGTTTTTTTTGCCCTTGACTTAAGATTTGAAAATCTTAACCATTGCAAATTTTCTCTGGCCGTCTTTGGGGTTTTATACAAAATACCTGCATTAGTTTCCCCATCTAGTTTACTTTTCCTTACACACACGCACAAAATGGGTATTTAAGACACAAATGAAAAATGGTATCCATACTAGATAGTTGCAGTCGTAAGGGCATCAAAAGAAAATAATTTGAAATTAAAAATAATACAATTTATTGAGACATCTCGCCTATGACGGTTCTATCGCCAACGTATAACAAGGGGTTTTATAGCGGCATAGGGCGCAACTGAACCAGTCAATAAGAATGTTAATATTAATCACACGATGATGCGTAAGAAACGAAAGTAAGTTACTTAAAGGGTTACTGTACTTCTCTCACCAGTTTTTCTAGAACCCTCTATAGTCTTCACTTCCTAGTTATTATTGCTTTGTACAAATTAAAGGGAAATATTGTAATCTGGAAAAATTTCAGTGCTTAGATTTCAACGGAAATAATCATTTTGCCTGCATGTAAATCAGTTTTGGCAAATTTAAACTTTACATCTGTACGTACGTACAAGGATGCTTTTGCATTGGAAGCTTTAAATATTCGAATGTACCAGTAGCGTGAAGAACAACCAACTTCATCCTCGCCTATCGCGAGCAGTAGATTTCTGGTCTTGACCCGACTGCTTCGTTATCGGAATATATTGGGATAGAATATCGAACACCTGGACGGAGACGTGATAATAAGTGCAAATTTTCTGGCTTGTGTTTCTGCCAAGTACGCGGGTAAATATGTGAAGCTGACGTCAAACGAATGCAATAACTTGAAAAAATATTATTTTATGTGGAATATATAGGATGTCTTTCGGCGATGCATTTTATCGCGAGAGAGGGGAAAATATTATCGCCGTCGAAGGAACATATCGGAAAAGAATTTTAGTATTGTAATCGCAATACTTAAAGTATATCAATATTTAACAATATATTGCTAAATGATCCAGCTCTCTCTATACATCGAGATAATCTCAATAAAACATTAACGCTACAACAATGAAAACAGGAAGGTATCAAAGTATTAACATATTGCAATAATGCTTGTTTACCCCTTCCGGTAAAATGACGAGTCTAGCTCGTCATTGGTTTTTCATTCCATACCGCACAATGACGAGCTACACTCGTCATGCGACTAAAGTTACTGATAAATATGATAATTAATTTAGTTTAAAATTTCTAGTGTACTGAATTTAGCAACACTTTTGTTACTTGTGGAAATCCCAGGTCACTATTACATATTGTTTATTTAAAGTTTCTTGGTACAAGTCACTGTCAAATTGATGAGTCAGAATAAAAGAAAACCTACTAAGAAATGCCGTGTGTGTTACAAGAATCAAATTAGAAGTGAGACTCCATGGAGATGTAAACAATTCAGAATTCCTTTGCACTTTGTTTTGAAAAGTACCACTAGTTTGAAGACTATTATCTTAATTTTACCGTTTCTGATACTTAACACTATGTAAAAAGTGGATTTTAATTAAGAATATGTAAGAATTGTAAAATAAAACAAGTTTTTTAAATAAAAAATAAATGGTTACTTCACGCACAGTTTTTCATTATTAAATCGTACCGGAAGGGGTGAAGTACATTTTTAAACCAGCAAGTATAAATGAAAATAAAAATCATTTTGAGTGAAAATTTTGACTTTTTGTTATTTTATCCTTTCCTGGTAAAGAAATCATTGTAAAAGTGGAAAAATTTGATTTATTGCGAAATAAATATAGAACGAAAAATAAAAATCTAAGAAATATCAATGTTGTTGGTCACAGTCAGACAGAAGTACATGAGCTTTACTCATAGAAACGAAACTTTAAAATAAGAGACAAATGTTAATTTTGACTGAAGCATCATACAATTAAAATAAAAAAGTGAGCAAAACTTAATAGGTGCACAAGGAAGTCATGTGATGTTTACATCATGTTTTTAAAATTTTATATATTCAGTCTGAAAATGAAAATGTAAATAGATACAAACACGATAATGTGCGATAGAATTACCACATGTAGTAACTTATGAAACCCATATTTACGGGCCTATAAGCGGATTGAAACAATAGCATGCATAAAATCTTGTTTGCCAGTACGTATTTATACAGGAGAGAGGAGAATAGAAAATAACAGGACATTTTTGCCTGCTTTATAGCTGATTAAATAAATTATCGTTACATGACATGAAAACAAAACTGCAAATAACAAAATAACAAAAGGATTTTGTCTTTTATTCCGAAAACTTTCCTGCTAAAAAGTTTAAATAATATAAAAAATACATTCATAACATAATACCTAAAGAAAAAGGCTATAAAAAAAGAATTTGTTTCATAATTTTCTAGAAATTTAACACTTTGACTGCCAGACGCATTTTCGATTGCTTCCTCAAGGCTCCGACGTGAACTTTTCATTATGCGAGCATATTATGCTGAACTATTATTTTCAGCAGATAAAATGAGTTATAAAATCATGCTTGAAGCAGTTTTCGTGGTTCGGGCTATTGGTCACCCCCATGGCAGTTAACGTATTATGTACTTTTATTATTTGCTGCGTTACCGGTCACAGGTGGCCCCCTCGGCACTGTAGCAAAGTGGAGTGCCGTTGACCGTAACCTCCTCCCCCCAGTTAACGAAAACAATTGAAACTGTCAGACACCAAATATTCGGGAGAATTGCCGATTTTGAATGTGTAAAAAGACGTGTGCATCTTCCTCTGGTTTCGGGTACAAGGCATGGTAGACATGAATTCACGTACGAAATTCCATCAAGATCAGTCTAGAAGTTTCAAAATGCATAATAAACATACCCCCCTCCACACATACATATATCTTTATACAATTCTTCTATCCGTGTGTCTGGTTTTAGCTACCACACAAAAACTAAAGAAAATCCTTTTAGGGTTCAAGCCAAAAGGTTAGCTATTGATTTTTCTAACTTCATTTTGTAATGGGACAAATCTCTCATTAAATATATCTTTATATATAAAATTTTTCTATCCGTGTGTTTCTAATAAAACTCCTCCTACTAAACGGCTGGACTGATTTTGAGGAAATTTTGTGTATGCAATTAAGTTAATTTGAGGATGGCTTAGACTCACAATTTGATCCGATAGACAATATATTTCTTGTATTAAAAGTCCAGAATTGCGCGCTTATTGAGATTATTATAATGCCGCTTGAAATTCTTCCTTACCAGCGCATCTGTGGGGCAGTGGTCGGCGAAGCGGGCTTCAGCACGAGAAGTCCCAGGATCAAATTCCCGTACAGGCGATGTGGGAATTTTAATTTAATCTAATTACGTTCCTGATGAACTGTACGCGTGGTAGCTTCAAGTATTTTCAAAATAATTTTTTCCACACTTTTAGATCAAAACAGTCTAATTTATGATTTATTTATTATTATAAGTCCGCTTGAAACCTACCGCTGCAAACGTACCTGTGGCGCAATGGTTGGTGCAACAGAATTCCCAGGATCGAATCCTCGTACAGGCGATGTGGGAAATTTAATTTAACATAATTATGCTTGAGACGACTGTAAGTGTGGTAGCTTCAAGTATTTTCAAAATAATTTTTTCCTCACTTTTCCATCAAAATGGTCCAATTTATAATTTATTTAAAAACATTTTACAGTTTTTGAATTTACTGCGTTAAAACAGGATATATATATATATATATATATATATATATATATATATATATATATATATATATATATATATATATATATATATATATATATATATATATATATATATATATATATATATATATAAGGTGGAAAGAAATTATACCGGTGTAACACATATATATTAAATCTATTCAGAGTGAAAGTGTCAAATAAGATTGATGTTTCAAATTTGTGTGTAAATATCACATCAATTAGATCCTTCAATAATCCTTCAATAAGATGGATGATATATCGAGACACAAATTAAATTTGTGGGTTGTAGAATGTCATGCATTTATATTTAACAAAAGGGAAGTAAAATGATTTATTGCTGGCCGTCAACAGATCTAGATTTATCATTTTGTACTTTTATGAAAGATACAGAGTTTACTAAATGGAAACTTTGTCTGATTATATTCTTTTTAAAACTGTTCAAATTTTATGAACAAAGTTTTCCTTTTTATCGAGTAGAATACTTTGTAAAAAGGCAAATTTGTGTCAGGTTAAACTTTCTACATCACATAAAATATTTTTTTTTCATTACAAATATGGAGTTTTTTGTTTGTCGATTTTTTTTTGTTATAAACATACAAACACAAAATCAAAAAGAAAAGATATTTATTTTGTTACAAATAAAGCAAGCCGAACAATGGACGATTGGTTAGGGTGCCGGCCTTTGGTGTTGGAATTCGTGGGTTCGAATCCCGCAGTGGCATGGATGTTCGTAGCCTTTCGGAATCGGCTTTAAGCTGTAGGTCTCATTAACCCTCGTGTTGCAAAAAGTAGACAGTAGGTTAGTAGCACTCCAAACAAATAAAGCAAAGTAAAAATAAAAACTTATTTTAATAAAACTCAGTACTTTTAGTTTTTTTTAAATGTTTTAACCAATAAAATTCTAGATAAGTGTGGGAAATAATATTGAAATTAGAAGAATTTTAAAGCTTTAAATGATGTATTTAAGATGTTTGTGGAATATATATCATTCGCAATAGCAAATTGAATACAAGTAATAAACTGTTCTTCATATTTTCTCTTTTTAACTTACAGTTACTTAAGTGACATCAAAATGGTCGCTTACAACTGATAACAACATTAAAATACTAAATGTTGCGAAAAATATCCCTTTTCTGGAAATTACTAATAATAATAAAATATTTATAACGAGCTTAAAAATCCATCGAATCTAATATTTTTGGCAAAATTTTCCTATTAAATTTCGCAAAAATTTCAGCAATGAACTAATCAATAATCTAGTGAACTACGACCACTCTGATAATACCAATAAAGTAATACCTAAGGACATTCTCACAAAATAATTTTAACTTTAATATTTGTAAAAATATATAAGATATGGAATAAAACTATAAAAATATTTAAAATGTAAGAAAAACCTTAAAGCTTTTAAAAAAAGAAAAAGTATAAATTTGTGTTACAACTGTCATTTTATCCTTCGATCACTCTCAGTGCATCAGAAAAACTTGATGAACTCTGATCAGTTACAAAGAAAAACATTGATCGGCTCCTGAAACCCAGGTTGTAATTTTCTGTTCTTACAAAACGACTGATTTCTGATAGAGACGCCGTTGTGCACGGATGTCTCTGGCCAAATAAAAATTATGTTTGTGTTTCTTATCTTACTTTCTATAATTTAGTTTATTCTGCTATGATCTCCCGAATTCATACTCATCTATTCACTCTCACTTTTAGTAGTTTGTTTTTTCGTTAGTTGTCATTTTTTACTATATAGTTTATTCTGTTATGATCTCACGAATCTATATTCATCTATTCACTCTCACTTTTAGTTGTTTGTTTTCTCGCTTGTTGTCATTCTTTACTATCTAGTTTATTCTGTTGTGATCTCACGAATCCATATTTATCTATTCACTCTCACTTTTAGATGTTTGTTTTCTCGCTTGTTGTTATTCTTTGCAATCTAGTTTATTCTGTTATAATCTCACGAATCAATATTCATCTATTCACTCTCACTTTTAGCTGTTTATTTTCTCACTCGTTGTCATTCTTTACTATCTAGTTTATTCTG
>JAGEOH010000799.1:0-27633 GCA_032207245.1 Pardosa pseudoannulata | reverse complement strand
TTGATTCAAAGACACAATGTTGAGAAAAGTAACCTTTTTCTATATTTTTCGTAAATGCTTTGACTCAATGGTTTATTTTTTTTTAACGCACGAGGAATTTACATGCCTCTGTTTGGCAACACCGGTGGGTTCAAAAAGAAAAATATAAAAATAGAACAAGAAATGCGAGAGTGAGTTTCGTTTCTGAGTTATAATTATTTTATTTAGAGAATTGAGAATTTTTAATGAGATATTAAGAATATTTTTATCGGTGAATTACTACCTTTAAATTCATCATACTGTGAAATATTAAGATGAATCATGAGTCGAGTATTTAAGAAACTGTGAATAAATTTTTTGTGTTAAATGTACTGTGTTCGTGAATAAACTGTTTTTTTGTGATTATCTTCTGATTCGATGTCTTCCGTGGGTTTTCGGAACATCTGGCGTCCGCGACAGGACTTTTTATCGCATGAGTAAGCTGAACTTTATATTTATATTTTTTTAAATTGAACAATTTTCGTGTATTACGAAATCGAAACTAGAAGTTTAAGTGAGAACATTTTAATTAAAATGGAAGCATTAAAGAAAGCGAGAACACAGTACAGGAGATTATTTTCGAAAGCTTGTAACGATTTTGAAGAAAAAGAGTTAGATTTAAGTGATGAAAATAAACTTTTAAAACTTAAGATCATAGAAGAAAAAGCACTTTTGATGATTGAAAATGAAACGAAAATTAGAGATCAACTTTCTAATACAGCTATTACTGAGAAAGAACTTGAGGCTGAATTTGACGAATCTGAAATTTATATTGATCGGTGGCGTAATTTTGAACAGAAATTTAGAAAGCTGTCCGTGGCTGAGAAAGATGATTCGACGTCTTCCGTGTCTTCTTCTAATGTTGATGTGTCTCAGAAAAATACTTTATTACGTTATCCTAAAATTCAGCTTCCCTCATTCAATGGTGATATCAGAAACTGGTTAGGTTTTTGGGGACAGTTTCAGAAGATTGATAAAGATCCCAGTTTAGATATGCATGATAAATTTTCGTATCTTTCACAAGCCATGGTTAGAGGAAGTGTTGCTGACGAATTAATTAGAAGTTTTCCCCCCGGTGGTGACAGTTATGAAAAAGCTATAAATCAATTAAAGAGTCGTTTTGGTAAAGATGAGTTATTGATTCAAGTTTATGTGAGAGACTTGCTTGCCTTGGTTCTTCAAAAGGAGAAGAACAAGAATTCACTGAGAGTATTGTACGACTTGTTAGAGACTAAATTAAGAGCATTAGAAATTTTAGGTGTAACGCGAGACAAATATGCTTCTATGATATTCCCTTTAATTGAATCTTCTTTACCTGAAGATACTCTGAGAGCCTGGGAACGCTATAGATCTAATAATCGAAGATTTCGAGAAGATTCTGTGAATAATGATCAGAATTTAACAATTGTTGAAAAAAAGTGATCTTAACTCTATTTTAGATTTTTTACAAGACGAAGTTGAGGCAGAAGAACGAATACTTTTGGCTTCCCAATCTTTCGATTCTTCAAAATCAAGACAAACTGTGAAAAGAGAAAATAAATCATACGGTGACAAAAACGTTAATAATAAATGGAGATTTGGAAATACTTCTCAAGTACCGACAGCTGCTGACCTTTTCACTTCTGCACACAGGCAGAGACCATGCATATTTTGCTCTAACTTTCACAATTCTGCTGATTGCCTAAAAGTTAGGAAATTACCACTTAAAGAGAGAGAAATACTTGTGGAAAGATCCCATTGCTGTTTTCTATGCCTCAGATCAGGACATCAGGTTCGTCAGTGTAATGTGAAAGCTGGATGTTTGAGCTGTGGGAAAAGACACCACATTTTACTGTGCAGAAATATGCAGTCAAAATCTTCCTCTTCTGATAAAGTTGTTGCCTCAGAAGAAAAATCTGAGAAAGATACGGCCCTGGCAAACATTTCTAAGTCGCCCAATGTGATGTTACAAACTTTAATGGTCATTATTAGAGGAAATGGAAAGAGACGTAGAGCAAGAGCCATAATTGATTCTGCGTCACAACGTTCCTATATATTAAAAGACACAGCCAGAGATATGAATTATGAAGTTGACGGTTTTGAGTATCTTCAACATGCCCTTTTTGGAGGCAATAATACAGGTGTGTGTAAGCACGATGTATTCAAACTGTTTTTAACAAGTGTTAATGGAGACTATAATTGTAACTTCAAAGTGTTAAGTCAGCCTGTAATATGTGAGACGAAGCCACCTACAACTCATGAGTTTTGTGATCAAGAACTTTCAGATTTCAGCGTTGATGTTGATGATGATCATCGAGCCCCAATCGAGATTCTGATAGGAGCCGATGTTGCTGGAAAGCTGATGACTGGTGGATACAAGCTTCTTCCTAGTGGTCTTGCTGCAATAGAAACGAGATTAGGATGGACCATTATGGGTCGTACACCAACCGTGACTTCCAGTGAATGTTTAATGTTGATTTCCATGACAAACCAAGATGTAACTATTGCAGATTTGTGGACTTTGGATAGTTTAGGCATAACGGATCCTTCAGAGAATAAATCAAAGCAAGAGCTCCAAGAAGCTGCTAAAACACATTTTTTAAATACAGTAAAAGTGGAAGAAGAGCGTTTTATGGTAAATCTGCCCTGGCTAGAAAATCACCGTGCACTTCCAGATAATTATGAGTTATCACTCAAGAGACTTCATTCTACATTGAAAAAATTGGAAGCTGATGGCCTCTATCAAGCCTACGAAAAAGTGTTCGCAGAATGGTTGAAGGAGGGTGTCATTGAAGAGGTACCAGCAGCTGAGAGAAACATGCCATGTCATTACCTTCCTCATAGACATGTGGTCAAGGAAAACAGCACGACTCGAATCCGTCCAGTATTTGATGCCTCGGCTAAGATAAAGAGATCGCCCAGTCTGAATGAATGTTTGGAAAAAGGTCCTAATCTCATGGAACTTATCCCCACAGTACTTACAAAATTTAGATTAGGAAAAATCGGAGTGATAGCAGATATAAAAAAGGCCTTCCTACAAATCAGTATTTCTCCGAATGACAAGAACTTTCTTAGATTCCTGTGGATGAATGTGGACAAAGAGTTGAAGGTTTATCGCCACTGTAGAGTGGTCTTCGGTGTCACAAGTAGCCCTTTTTTACTGGGGGCAGTAATTCAATATCATTTGCAAACTGTTTTGGAAGAATCTGTCTATCCAAAAGAAATAATAGAGAAATTAATTGATAGCTTTTATGTGGATAACTGCGTCACGAGTGTTGAGACTGAATCTGAGTTGCAAAGTTTTATTGATGTAGCCACGAGTGTTATGGCTAAGAGAAAATTTGATTTGAGAGGGTGGGAACATTCTAATTCTACTAAACCTTTCACCGCACCTACAAATGTTCTTGGACTCTTATGGGATAAATATTCTGATACTTTGAGAATCAACCTATCAAGTTTTAAAAACTTTGATGAGAAAGTAACCAAAAGGATCATCTTGGCCTCTGCACACAAGATTTTTGATCCGTTAGGTGTTACTTGCCCAGTGGCTTTATTTCCAAAGCTTATCTTACAGCGTTTGTGGAAGGAAAATATGAGCTGGGACCAAGAAGTAGATTTAGAAACGAAGAAGATGTACCAAAAATGGCGAAGAGACGTGATTTTCTTGTCCACAATTGAGATCCCAAGATGGATCAGATTAGGAAGTGAAGGCCAGAGACATTCATTGCACGTGTTTTGTGATGCTAGTCGGTCCGCTTACGCAACTGTTGTTTTTCTTAGAGTTGAGAGAGAAAATTCAGTACATATACAGCTTATTCAAGCTAAAGCAAGAGTCTCCCCTTGTGGAAGAAAAGAAACTACAGTTGCCCGTTTAGAACTTCTCGGTGCTACTATAGCTGCTCGTCTTTTTTCAAATATTGTGAAGGATCTTCCTGTAGAAAATGTATACTGTTGGACAGACTCCACTACAGTTCTTGCATGGTTGAGGAGAGATGATACATGGGGAGTCTTTGTCCAGAATAGAGTGGAAGAAATATTGAGATTGACCCCTAAAGATGCCTGGAGATTTGTTCCTGGTATAATGAATCCCGCTGACCTTCCAAGTAGAGGTTGCTCTGCTCGGCAATTGTCTGAATCAAGATGGTGGGAGGGTCCTGAGTGGTTGTATTCTCCATCTCATTTATGGCCTATGGTTGAAGATGCCACCCAAGAAGAGGAAGTAAATAGTGAAAAGAAAAAGAGAGTAGTGTCGTCCATGTTAACTGTTGAAGTCAGTACACTGTTAAGTTCTCGTACAAACAATTATAAGAAAATAGTGAATATTGTAACTTGGGTTAAGAGATTTATTTACAACTGTCGAAATCGACCAAAGAAGGTGGGAGAACTTACTGTTGAAGATATAGAAGAAGCAGAGAAGACAATTATATATTTGATACAGCAAGAATATTTCACGAGTAATAATGATAAGAGACTGCAAACTTTAGATACATTCCTTGATGAAAGAATTATTCGGTTAAAAACCACGGTGTTAAGAAGAGAAGATTTAACTGAGTTTAGAATGCCTGCAATTTTACCAGGAGATCATCCAATTGTTAAAGCTCTTGTGTTAGAGGAACACAAAAAAAAAGGGGCATGCTGGTGTATCACATACATTGAATTCTTTGAGAGAAAGATTTTGGATTCTTTGTGGTAGAAGGACAGTGAAATCTGTAATTAGATCTTGTATTATTTGTAAAAGATATGCTGCAAAGAATAACAAGCCTCCAACTGCTCCGCCACCTGCAGATCGTGTACAAGACTCAAACGTATTCCAAGTTATAGGAGTTGATTTTGCCGGACCAGTTATTTTACGAGATAATTCAAAGTCTTGGATTTGCTTATTCACATGTGCAGTATATCGTGCTGTTCATCTCGAGTTAGTTACATCACTATCGACTGAGACATTTCTTTTGGCTTTTCACCGTTTTGTTGCTCGCAGAGGAAAACCATCAATAGTGTACAGTGATAATGGTACAAACTTCACAGGATCTGCCAACATTTTTGCATCTATTGACTTTGATAAGATATTTACACAAGCCAAAGAACAGAGAATAATTTGGAAATTTATTCCACCCGCAGCACCCTGGTGGGGAGGATGGTGGGAGCGACTGGTAGGCATGATGAAGAATGTTTTGAAAAAGACTTTAGGGAAAGCAAGTTTAAATAATGAGGAAATGATCACAGTATTGTGTAATTGTGAAGCAATTTTAAACGATAGACCCTTGACTTCTGTAACGTCTGACCCAGATCTCAGTGCTCTAACACCTGCTGATTTTCTGAGAGAAATCAAAAACACTACTATACCAGATATCGGAACTAATACTGATCCAAATTTTTTACGTCGCAGGTTACGTTATATTCAGTCTATTCGAGAAGCATTTCGAGCAAGGTTTCGACAAGAGTACTTGGGAGCACTTTACACGAAGAAAATAAATAACAAATTTTCTCCTTTAAAAGAAGGAGATATAGTGCTTATTGGAGACGATGATAAGAAGAAGCAATCTTGGCCTCTTGGTCGAATAGTCGAGGTATTTCCAGGTGCTGATAGCATCATTCGTCGAGTCAAAGTAAGGACACAAAATGGAGAATTTTACAGAGCAGCTCAAAAGATATATCCTTTAGAACTCTCGTCAAGTGAAACAATTGAAAATGAATTGTGTTCAGTGAAAAAGAAGATTAAGCGAGTATGTGTGACTCCTGGAGACAAAGAAGATATTGGTGAACTGAAGGCCATACCTAAAAATCAAGTGACCCGCCATGGACGTTCGACTAAGAAACCAGACAAACTAGACTTGTGACTCTAAAAATTCCTGCTTTTCTTAAAATTTTATTTTTTAATGAAGTGTATGTTTAAAGTAATTTGTGGTGTTGTAATATTTGATGTGTTCAAGGTTTTTTTTATTTTCAGTCATATGTTAAAAATTAAGTGTTAATTGATTTATGTATGTTTTGGACTTAAGATGTGAAATCTCTCATCTTAAATTGCTCTAAATTTATTTTTTATTTCTTGAAAATTTTTTAAGTAGATTTTTTCTGTGCATTTTTTTTATTGTAAGTTAACCTTTTTTGAAAGAAAAATGTAAACTTAGGTGGGAGGATGTTGAGAAAAGTAACCTTTTTCTATATTTTTCGTAAATGCTTTGACTCAATGGTTTATTTTTTTTAACGCACGAGGAATTTACATGCCTCTGTTTGGCAACACCGGTGGGTTCAAAAGAAAAATATAAAAATAGAACAAGAAATGCGAGAGTGAGTTTCGTTTCTGAGTTATAATTATTTTATTTAGAGAATTGAGAATTTTTAATGAGATATTAAGAATATTTTTATCGGTGAATTACTACCTTTAAATTCATCATACTGTGAAATATTAAGATGAATCATGAGTCGAGTATTTAAGAAACTGTGAATAAATTTTTTGTGTTAAATGTACTGTGTTCGTGAATAAACTGTTTTTTTGTGATTATCTTCTGATTCGATGTCTTCCGTGGGTTTTCGGAACAGTGGGTTTTTTCCTAACAATTTCTTTATATCAATATAGCTGAATAATTTGTGAGATGTAGATAATTTTCGAATAATAAGACTGATAATATGAGTATCTGATTCATATTTTGGTTATGTTGTACCAGTGTTAAATCATTATAATCAAATATTATTACTGAGTAGAAATAATCTACCAAAGTATTTTGGAATTAGTTTCTTCAACTCTATATGTTATCATTTTCTGCTTCTATCTTTTATCCAAATTTATTTGATGTTTGATTTATTTTAAATAAAGCCTGTCATGTGCTAGTTTATTATAGTCATCTTTATTATATACAATATTAATGTTTATGTATATAATATATGGAAGTTGCGGAGCTTTTTTAAAATTTAATAATTTTGATGTCTTGAACATTTTTCATTCTGTATATATGTATGCGTACTTTTATTTGTCACTCTAAATACATTTTCATTGAATTTGTAGAAATTATCTTATTCTCTTTACATTGTTTTTATAATGACTCAAACATTCATTACTAAGAAAATTTATTTTATTCCTTTAATATTTATTTATATACTATATTTTGCCTTGAATTTCTGTTATCACTAACTGAATTTAATTATGAAATGTAGAGTTTTGCTTAATAACTAATATGTAATTTCTTGATAAAATTGTAGCTTTTGTTGTACATTAAATTTGTGCGTTTATTTAGATTTCAGAAAATTCAACATTTATTTTTATGTCTGTGATGTTACTAAATAGATATTTATTAGAATAATATTCACTTCAATGATTCTTTACTTCATATGTAATTTCAAATTCATTTTTTCTTATATCTTTTTTGTTTTTTTTAAATACATGTTGCTTATGTGTGAAAGAAAAGTTGAATCCAAGTTTAGGGGAACATACCAAATCCCTATACTATATTACATAAAGTTCTTGCCATAATGTTAGCCTGTGATATTTTTCTGGTTTTTAAATTGTTAAAATATTATATGGTTTTAAAATTATTTAATCATGTTATCTGTAATTTTTAATAAATTGATTAATGTGAACCATGTGATTAATGAGTAACCAAGTAATTTTTATTTACCTTTACCTTATTTCCTAAAACAGAAAATTATGTTTATAAACTGGATGTATGGAGATCATTTCCAAAAATCAAATATAAAATGCTGATGGGTCCCTAAACTTGGATTTAAAAAAAAAAATGGTTAGTAAAAATCACTGAATGGGTGTTTGAATAGGTTAGGTTTATTTTTATAATCTAATCTATTTGGATTCCTTTTCAGTTGTAATTTTTATACGGTTAAGTTTCATGGGAAAAACCTTTCATCTATATTTATTGTATATACATCAGATAATATGCAGTTTTTTAAAAATTAATATATAACTTAAAATATATTAATTTATTTCATATTTAAATGCTTTTATTTCATTGATGTATAACCATGCCATTTTCAATAAATAGTACAGTGCTAAAATGCATTAATAAAGATAATTATAGTGAAAATAAATGCAAGATGATATTCGCTAAAGTAGTTTATTTTTAAACAAATCAAAATCTTTTGGCACTTGTTAAAAATGTTAAAAGAATTTTATTGACATTTTGTTTGAATTTTATTAAATCAAACGTATCAAAGCAAAGTCATTGTAAATTTAATTTAAATATTTTTAACAGACAAGTATCACAGGGATTTTACTGTTAGTAACTACCAATTTCTAAGGATTAAGTATTTTGCCTTATGTTGTTCCAAAAAATATGTAAGTGAGCCATCATATATATATATATATATATATATATATATATATATATATATATGTTTTATTTAATCAGAGGAAATCTATTTTATATAAAGGTTTACTGATGAGTACATGCTTTAGTTTCTATTCATTGCAATAAAAAGATAAATTGGTTAGCTAACAATTTAAAATATTTTTAACATACAACGATAATTCAATCAATATTTTCTAGTTATAATTTAATTACTAAACAGATTTCAATAAGAAAACAAAATTTTAACCATTTGCCAATTTAATTTTGACCGGATATCATTAATTTTAGTCAGAATCTTCTAGTTGAGATTAATTTTCCTGATAAGTAAAGTAATAAAACTGTTAATTTATTCAACAACTTTAACCCTTGATTGTTGACTATGATCTTGAATGGTTAGCATTGACACCAGGTAGTTTGTGGGCTGGAATCCCACATTTAAAATCCTGTGATGTTTTTCCTGTGAAAAAAGTTTAGATTTCATAAAGTATTAAATATAATTAGGGTTTTCCTTTTTGCCACTCACTTTCCTGTCACTCTTGATAGCTGATATGCCACATATTTTTGCGATTACCCCTTGAGGGGTGGAGATTTTGCTGTTATATTAGAGATTCCATCACATGCCATCGAATCCTTTATTATATGGTCTAATTGTTCGATAGAATATTTCCTTGCCTGGTATTTCTTTGAGAACATATTTTCATCACAACACAAAACATTTGACACAGATTAATATAAAAATTACAAACTTATTTGTCACATCTTATTGACATGTCTTGATAGTCAAATTATTACAAGCATTAGGGATGCTTGTAATAATTTGGAATTGACTTTAAGCAGGAAATCCCAGTTTCAATAACCCTTGAGTAGCAAAGAAAGTAGATCAAAGAGCTCTAAACTATAACCAAAGTGAATATCTAAGTGTAAAGTACCCTGTATATAAATTTACAAATCAAAATCTCTTTGCTTTTCCAGTATATCACATATGATATGGATATTTAATGATTTATACACTTGCATATCAAATGTGATACACAATGAACTATGTTTTATGTACAAACTTTTATATATTTTATATCACTGAGTATCACATGTGATTATACAAGTATATTAAGCATTAGATGTATATATCATATGTGATGAACAAGACAGAAAAAAAATCTTTGCTAAGAATTATTATAAATCTATATGAAAAACTGGTTAATTTTGATCAATAGGTATTTACTTATTTTGTGTCAAGTAATCAGAATCATACAAAATAGAAAAATACAATAAGCAAATAAATTTCATTAAATTATAAAGTTTGATCACAAATTTGAACAATGAATTTTGTTATAATTGACTTTTTAGAACCAAAATTACTATTTAAGATAAAAAGAAGGCAATTTTTGTTTATAAGTTGACTTACTTTTAAATTAATACCTGCTCTCTAAAATATAAACAAGTCAAAATGTTTTTGCAATTTTAGATTTTTATAATGGTCTTTAGAATGGGATAATTCAATTCTTTTATTCCCTATGTTATGTCTATCTAAATTTGAAATATAAATTATAATAAGAAAGAACTCAAAGTTTAAAAATTTATCTGAATCATATTAATGATGAAAGCTATCAAAAGATAAACTCAGAATGTCTTTCGCTTTATCAAATAGAAGATCATTTTATCTTTAAAAATAGAAATTGAAAACAAAATTATAAAAATTCATATATAAAATTATTTTTTGATTAACAATTTTGTAAAATAGGAATTTTGTAACAAATTCTTAGTTATAGTGAATATTTCAGAATGAAATATTAAATGTTTTATGTTAAATGTTTTTATGTTAAATGTAAAACCTTTGTAAAATATTTCAATATGTAACATAAACATATTCAAATATTTCACTTTGGTACATAAGAATGTTTTTATGTTATAAAGGAGTAACAAAACCTTGGTACTTTCTCAATCTTTTACATGATATAATTTAGCATAATCAAGTAACTTATGTATCAGAACATATTACTGGAAACCTCCCTCAAACTCAAACTTTCTGAATAATAGAAAACTTATGTAATTTGTTATCAATCACTTTATAGTAAAGTAATCATTTACATAATTTTAGCAAAGAAAAAACCCTACTAAAAATTACTTCCCAAATAGCAATTAAAAATTAAATCTGAAAGGCTATATATAGAATAAGTGATGAAATATATTTCGTAGACTCAAAATAGAAGTATAAAAAAATTATATTTATCCTAGTGTTAAAAATTATTCAAGAGACAAATTATTTTCTTGATAGACTGTTATACAGCAGACTGAGTAACAAAATTTAATTTACAGTTCAGAATGAGAATTTCATTAAAGTAGGTTTGTGGATATGTAACGAAAACTATTAGTTCCATCGTGGTATTCTCCCCTTAAAAAATTGGTATTCAATAACGTAATTCACTAAACTATTGTAATTACAGATTAATATATTAGGTACTGAATTAATAATAGATAAATAATTAAGATAAATTCCCTGAGTGATAATTCATGATTTTTCTACTAATTTCTATGAATTATATCATTAATACTTTTAATAACATACTTATAATGCAAGTAAAAAATTCTAAAAAAATATAAGAACCTTGTATAATTGTAAAAAAACTAAAAAATATGACTTATTATATGTTTAAGGAGCAATAACTTAGTTCTGAAAATATTTACTGTTCTTACTAAAAATATTGTTTTTTCATATTTTCTCAGAATGTTTTTAAAATTGCTGGTGTTCTTGGTACAATTCTTTCATCATTATAATAATTAGATGATTCTTCCCAAACATGTTCGTTTATTCTAAGAGATATGTATCAGGTTTTCTTTTTTTATTAAGGTTTTTTTTTCTAATATAAGTGGCTATACTACATATTTTTTATTTCTTTACAGTGAGAAAAATTAACTATCTCTTTGTCGCTAGTGCTAAGATATGTAATAAAAATTAAAAATAAACAGAAGTTTGAAAAAGCAACCAAAATATCTATACATTTTGCATTTATCAAAAAGCTAAAATAATATTTGCAGATAAATTTAAAATATCAATAAATAAAATGGCTTAGATAATATTAATATCAATAATATAACATCATTTATCACTTCGATAAATACAAATAGCTTATAAATAAAACTTTATAGATATATTAAAACATTTATCAATTAAAATTCCTATTACAACTACTTTGTTATTGAAATTTACTACCGAACCCTAACGATATTAAGTACACTCTCAAATGTAAACATATAAGAAAATATGCGTAAACCTATATGCGCACCCAAATACCCTTAAAAATTCGACGTGAGCAACCGATCAGACCAGATAAACTCCGTTAAGCTAAACGGGGCCGCAATTTCATTGGTGAGACAGGACGGTTCCTAAACTCAGTTTAGATTTCCGTTTAGGATTAACTAAGCGGAGCTTTAAACGACTTTGGTGGGATCGGCCCTTAGTAATCTGTAAACTATTATCTGACAATAAGTTTGCAGTGATATTTCAGGAAAAATAGATTAAAATACCAGCAGTTACTTGACAAAAGCAAGAAAATTTTGACATTAGATTATTTATGACCATGTAAAGGCCTCTGCGAATTTTGGCATGTTTGTTTGAGAATAAGAAAATCTTAACTTTATTTCACAATAATAGTTTAAATAGTACGACTGACATTTAAATTTTAATCCAATTTACATTCTAGCTTATTAAACTTGAGATTATTTATTTTTCCTTAATTTTATGTTCAAACAAATCTTTCGTATATGTCTGTGAATAAATTTATTTTAAGATAAAATTGTAATAAAACTGTCAAATAACTAGGTTCATTGGCAAAAAAAAAAAATTTTTTTATTGTATTTTTTTTCTGTACTTTTGAAAAACCGAATATCTTTTAAATCAAAGAAACAACATCCATTATTTGATATTCTCAATCCAGAAACATTATTCTAAACTGGTAAGGGCCGATCCCACCAAAGTCGTTTAAGGCTCCGCTTAGTTAATCCTAAACGGAAATATAAACTGAGTTTAGGAACGGTCCTGTCTCACCAATGAAATTGCGGCCCCGTTTAGCTTAACGGAGATTTTCTGGTCTGATCGGTTGCTCACGTCGAATTTTTAAGGGTATTTGGGTGCGCATATAGGTTTACGCATATTTTCTCATATGTTTACATTTGAGAGTGTACTTAATATCGTTAGGCTTCGGTAGTAAATTTCAATAACAAAATAGTTGTAATAGGAATTTTAATTGATAAATGTTTTAATATATCTATAAAGTTTTATTTATAAGCTATTTGTATTTATCGAAGTGATAAATGATGTTATATTATTGATATTAATATTATCTAAGCCGTTTTATTTATTGATATTTTAAATTTATCTGCAAATATTATTTTAGCTTTTTGATAAATGCAAAATGTATAGATATTTTGGTTGCTTTTTCAAACTTCTGTTTATTTTTAATTTTTATTACATATCTTAGCACTAGCGACAAAGAGATAGTTAATTTTTCTCACTGTAAAGAAATAATAAAAAATATGTAGTATAGCCACTTATATTAGAAAAAAAAAACTTAATAAAAAAAGAAAACCTGATGCATATCTCTTAGAATAAACGAACATGTTTGGGAAGAATCATCTAATTATTATAATGATGAAAGAATTGTACCAAGAACACCAGCAATTTTAAAAACATTCTGAGAAAATATGAAAAAACAATATTTTCAGTAAGAACAGTAAATATTTTCAAAACTAAGTTATTGCTCCTTAAACATATAATAAGTCATATTTTTTAGTTTTTTTACAATTATACAAGGTTCTTATATTTTTTTAGAATTTTTTACTTGCATTATAAGTATGTTATTAAAAGTATTAATGATATAATTCATAGAAATTAGTAGAAAAATCATGAATTATCACTCAGGGAATTTATCTTAATTATTTATCTATTAATTCAGTACCTAATATATTAATCTGTAATTACAATAGTTTAGTGAATTACGTTATTGAATACCAATTTTTTAAGGGGAGAATACCACGATGGAACTAATAGTTTTCGTTACATATCCACAAACCTACTTTAATGAAATTCTCATTCTGAACTCTAAATTAAATTTTGTTACTCAGTCTGCTGTATAACAGTCTATCAAGAAAATAATTTGTCTCTTGAATAATTTTTAACACTAGGATAAATATAATTTTTTTATACTTCTATTTTGAGTCTACGAAATATATTTCATCACTTATTCTATATATAGCCTTTCAGATTTAATTTTTAATTGCTATTTGGGAAGTAATTTTTAGTAGGTTTTTTTCTTTGCTAAAATTATGTAAATGATTACTTTACTAGAAAGTGATTGATAACAAATTACATAAGTTTTCTATTATTCAGAAAGTTTGAGTTTGAGGGAGGTTTCCAGTAATATGTTCTGATACATAAGTTACTTGATTATGCTAAATTATATCATGTAAAAGATTGAGAAAGTACCAAGGTTTTGTTACTCCTTTGTAACATAAAAACATTCTTATGTACCAAAGTGAAATATTTGAATATGTTTATGTTACATATTGAAATATTTTACAAAGGTTTTACATTTAACATAAAAACATTTAACATAAAACATTTAATATTTCATTCTGAAATATTCACTATAACTAAGAATTTGTTACAAAATTCCTATTTTAAAAAATTGTTAATCAAAAAATAATTTTATATATGAATTTTTATAATTTTGTTTTCAATTTCTATTTTTAAAGATAAAATTATCTTCTATTTGATAAAGCGAAAGACATTCTGAGTTTATCTTTTGATAGCTTTCATCATCAATATGATTCAGATAAATTTTTAAACTTTGAGTTCTTTTTTATTATAATTTATATTTTAAATTTAGATAGGCATAACATAGGGAATAAAAGAATTGAATTATCCCATTCTAAAGACCATTATAAAAATCTAAAATTGCAAAAACATTTTGACTTGTTTATATTTTAGAGAGCATGTATTAATTTAAAAGTAAGTCAACTTATAAACAAAAATTGCCTTCTTTTTATCTTAAATAGTAATTTTGGTTCTAAAAAGTCAATTATAACAAAATTCATTGTTCAAATTTGTGATCAAACTTTATAATTTAATGAAATTTATTTGCTTATTGTATTTTTCTATTTTGTATGATTCTGATTACTTGACACAAAATAAGTAAATACCTATTGATCAAAATTAACCAGTTTTTCATATAGATTTATAATAATTCTTAGCAAAGATTTTTTTTCTGTCTTGTTCATCACATATGATATATACATCTAATGCTTAATACACTTGTATAATCACATGTGATACTCAGTGATATAAAATATATAAAAGTTTGTACATAAAACATAGTTCATTGTGTATCACATTTGATATGCAAGTGTATAAATCATTAAATATCCATATCATATGTGATATACTGGAAAAGCAAAGAGATTTTGATTTGTAAATTTATATACAGGGTACTTTACACTTAGATATTCACTTTGGTTATAGTTCAGGGCTCTTTGATCTACTTTCTTTGCTACTCAAGGGGTATTGAAACTGGGATTTCCTGCTTAAAGTCAATTCCAAATTATTACAAGCATCCCTAATGCTTGTAATAATTTGACTATCAAGACATGTCAATAAGATGTGACAAATAAGTTTGTAATTTTTATATTAATGTGTCAAATGTTTTGTGTTGTGAAGAAAATATGTTCTCAAAGAAATACCAAGCAAGGAAATATTCTATCGAACAATTAGACCATATAATAAAGGATTCGATGGCATGCGATGGAATCTCTAATATAACAGCAAAATCTTCACCCCTCAAGGGGTAATCGCAAAAATATGTGGCATATCAGCTATCAAGAGTGACAGGAAAGTGAGTGGCAAAAAGGAAAACCCTAATTATATTTAATACTTTATGAAATCTAAACTTTTTTCACAGGAAAAACATCACAGGATTTTAAATGTGGGATATCATATATATATATATATATATATATATATATATATATATATATATATATATATATATATATATATATATATATATATGATATTTTAATCAAACTGACCAACTTAATTTTAATTGTATTCTAAAATAAATTTCTGGCAATTTTGTCTGTAAAATGACATATTTTGTCAAAATACCTATGTTTCTTTTCTGATTATGGCAATCTGTGGCTACTTTAAAATTACCAAATTTAATTTCTGCTTAACTATTCTTGTAGCCCACAAACTACCTGGAATACAAGCTACCTGGTGTCAATGCTAACCATTCAAGATCATAGTCAACAATCAAGGGTTAAAGTTGTTAAATAAATTAACAGTAGTTCAAGTTTTATTATTTTACTTATCAGGAAAATTAATCTCAACTAGAAGATTCTGACTAAAATTAATGATATCCGGTCAAAATTAAATTGGCAAATGGTTAAAATTTTGTTTTCTTATTGAAATCTGTTTAGTAATTAAATTATAACTAGAAAATATTGATTGAATTATCGTTGTATGTTAAAAATATTTTAAATTGTTAGCTAACCAATTTATCTTTTTATTGCAATGAATAGAAACTAAAGCATGTACTCATCAGTAAACCTTTATATAAAATAGATTTCCTCTGATTAAATAAAACATATATATATATATATATGATGGTTCACTTACATATTTTTTGGAACAACATAAGGCAAAATACTTAATCCTTACAAATTGGTAGTTATTAACAGTAAAATCCCTGTGATACTTGTCTGTTAAAAATATTTAAATTAAATTTACAATGACTTTGCTTTGATATGTTTGATTTAATAAAATTCAAACAAAATGTCAATAAAATTCTTTTAACATTTTTAAGAAGTGCCAAAAGATTTTGATTTGTTTAAAAATAAACTACTTTAGCGAATATCATCTTGCATTTATTTTCACTATAATTATCTTTATTAATGCATTTTAGCACTGTACTATTTATTGAAAATGGCATAGTTATACATCAATGAAATAAAAGCATTTAAATATGAAATAAATTAATATATTTTAAGTTATATATTAATTTTTAAAAAACTGCATATTATCTGATGTATATACAATAAATATAGATGAAAGGTTTTTCCCATGAAACTTAACCATATAAAAATTACAACTGAAAAGGAATCCAAATAGATTAGATTATAAAAATAAACCTAACCTATTCAAACACCCATTCAGTGATTTTTACTAACCATTTTTTTTTTTTTAAATCCAAGTTTAGGGACCCATCAGCATTTTATATTTGATTTTTGGAAATGATCTCCATACATCCAGTTTGTAAACATAATTTTCTGTTTTAGGAAATAAGGTAAAGGTAAATAAAAATTACTTGGTTACTCATTAATCACATGGTTCACATTAATCAATTTATTAAAAATTACAGATAACATGATTAAATAATTTTAAAACCATATAATATTTTAACAATTTAAAAACCAGAAAAATATCACAGGCTAACATTATGGCAAGAACTTTATGTAATATAGTATAGGGATTTGGTATGTTCCCCTAAACTTGGATTCAACTTTTCTTTCACACATAAGCAACATGTATTTAAAAAAACAAAAAAAGATATAAGAAAAAATGAATTTGAAATTACATATGAAGTAAAGAATCATTGAAGTGAATATTATTCTAATAAATATCTATTTAGTAACATCACAGACATAAAAATAAATGTTGAATTTTCTGAAATCTAAATAAACGCACAAATTTAATGTACAACAAAAGCTACAATTTTATCAAGAAATTACATATTAGTTATTAAGCAAAACTCTACATTTCATAATTAAATTCAGTTAGTGATAACAGAAATTCAAGGCAAAATATAGTATATAAATAAATATTAAAGGAATAAAATAAATTTTCTTAGTAATGAATGTTTGAGTCATTATAAAAACAATGTAAAGAGAATAAGATAATTTCTACAAATTCAATGAAAATGTATTTAGAGTGACAAATAAAAGTACGCATACATATATACAGAATGAAAATGTTCAAGACATCAAAATTATTAAATTTTAAAAAAGCTCCGCAACTTCCATATATTATATACATAAACATTAATATTGTATATAATAAAGATGACTATAATAAACTAGCACATGACAGGCTTTATTTAAAATAAATCAAACATCAAATAAATTTGGATAAAAGATAGAAGCAGAAAATGATAACATATAGAGTTGAAGAAACTAATTCCAAAATACTTTGGTAGATTATTTCTACTCAGTGATAATATTTGATTATAATGATTTAACACTGGTACAACATAACCAAAATATGAATCAGATACTCATATTATCAGTCTTATTATTCGAAAATTATCTACATCTCACAAATTATTCAGCTATTGATATAAAGAAATTGTTAGGAAAAAAACTGACTGTTCCGAAAACCCACGGAAGACATCGAATCAGAAGATAATCACAAAAAACAGTTTATTCACGAACACAGTACATTTAACACAAAAAATTTATTCACAGTTTCTTAAATACTCGACTCATGATTCATCTTAATATTTCACAGTATGATGAATTTAAAGGTAGTAATTCACCGATAAAAATATTCTTAATATCTCATTAAAAATTCTCAATTCTCTAAATAAAATAATTATAACTCAGAAACGAAACTCACTCTCGCATTTCTTGTTCTATTTTTATATTTTTCTTTTGAACCCACCGGTGTTGCCAAACAGAGGCATGTAAATTCCTCGTGCGTTAAAAAAAATAAACCATTGAGTCAAAGCATTTACGAAAAATATAGAAAAAGGTTACTTTTCTCAACATCCTCCCACCTAAGTTTACATTTTTCTTTCAAAAAAGGTTAACTTACAATAAAAAAAATGCACAGAAAAAATCTACTTAAAAAATTTTCAAGAAATAAAAAATAAATTTAGAGCAATTTAAGATGAGAGATTTCACATCTTAAGTCCAAAACATACATAAATCAATTAACACTTAATTTTTAACATATGACTGAAAATAAAAAAACCTTGAACACATCAAATATTACAACACCACAAATTACTTTAAACATACACTTCATTAAAAAATAAAATTTTAAGAAAAGCAGGAATTTTTAGAGTCACAAGTCTAGTTTGTCTGGTTTCTTAGTCGAACGTCCATGGCGGGTCACTTGATTTTTAGGTATGGCCTTCAGTTCACCAATATCTTCTTTGTCTCCAGGAGTCACACATACTCGCTTAATCTTCTTTTTCACTGAACACAATTCATTTTCAATTGTTTCACTTGACGAGAGTTCTAAAGGATATATCTTTTGAGCTGCTCTGTAAAATTCTCCATTTTGTGTCCTTACTTTGACTCGACGAATGATGCTATCAGCACCTGGAAATACCTCGACTATTCGACCAAGAGGCCAAGATTGCTTCTTCTTATCATCGTCTCCAATAAGCACTATATCTCCTTCTTTTAAAGGAGAAAATTTGTTATTTATTTTCTTCGTGTAAAGTGCTCCCAAGTACTCTTGTCGAAACCTTGCTCGAAATGCTTCTCGAATAGACTGAATATAACGTAACCTGCGACGTAAAAAATTTGGATCAGTATTAGTTCCGATATCTGGTATAGTAGTGTTTTTGATTTCTCTCAGAAAATCAGCAGGTGTTAGAGCACTGAGATCTGGGTCAGACGTTACAGAAGTCAAGGGTCTATCGTTTAAAATTGCTTCACAATTACACAATACTGTGATCATTTCCTCATTATTTAAACTTGCTTTCCCTAAAGTCTTTTTCAAAACATTCTTCATCATGCCTACCAGTCGCTCCCACCATCCTCCCCACCAGGGTGCTGCGGGTGGAATAAATTTCCAAATTATTCTCTGTTCTTTGGCTTGTGTAAATATCTTATCAAAGTCAATAGATGCAAAAATGTTGGCAGATCCTGTGAAGTTTGTACCATTATCACTGTACACTATTGATGGTTTTCCTCTGCGAGCAACAAAACGGTGAAAAGCCAAAAGAAATGTCTCAGTCGATAGTGATGTAACTAACTCGAGATGAACAGCACGATATACTGCACATGTGAATAAGCAAATCCAAGACTTTGAATTATCTCGTAAAATAACTGGTCCGGCAAAATCAACTCCTATAACTTGGAATACGTTTGAGTCTTGTACACGATCTGCAGGTGGCGGAGCAGTTGGAGGCTTGTTATTCTTTGCAGCATATCTTTTACAAATAATACAAGATCTAATTACAGATTTCACTGTCCTTCTACCACAAAGAATCCAAAATCTTTCTCTCAAAGAATTCAATGTATGTGATACACCAGCATGCCCCTTTTTTTTTGTGTTCCTCTAACACAAGAGCTTTAACAATTGGATGATCTCCTGGTAAAATTGCAGGTATTCTAAACTCAGTTAAATCTTCTCTTCTTAACACCGTGGTTTTTAACCGAATAATTCTTTCATCAAGGAATGTATCTAAAGTTTGCAGTCTCTTATCATTATTACTCGTGAAATATTCTTGCTGTATCAAATATATAATTGTCTTCTCTGCTTCTTCTATATCTTCAACAGTAAGTTCTCCCACCTTCTTTGGTCGATTTCGACAGTTGTAAATAAATCTCTTAACCCAAGTTACAATATTCACTATTTTCTTATAATTGTTTGTACGAGAACTTAACAGTGTACTGACTTCAACAGTTAACATGGACGACACTACTCTCTTTTTCTTTTCACTATTTACTTCCTCTTCTTGGGTGGCATCTTCAACCATAGGCCATAAATGAGATGGAGAATACAACCACTCAGGACCCTCCCACCATCTTGATTCAGACAATTGCCGAGCAGAGCAACCTCTACTTGGAAGGTCAGCGGGATTCATTATACCAGGAACAAATCTCCAGGCATCTTTAGGGGTCAATCTCAATATTTCTTCCACTCTATTCTGGACAAAGACTCCCCATGTATCATCTCTCCTCAACCATGCAAGAACTGTAGTGGAGTCTGTCCAACAGTATACATTTTCTACAGGAAGATCCTTCACAATATTTGAAAAAAGACGAGCAGCTATAGTAGCACCGAGAAGTTCTAAACGGGCAACTGTAGTTTCTTTTCTTCCACAAGGGGAGACTCTTGCTTTAGCTTGAATAAGCTGTATATGTACTGAATTTTCTCTCTCAACTCTAAGAAAAACAACAGTTGCGTAAGCGGACCGACTAGCATCACAAAACACGTGCAATGAATGTCTCTGGCCTTCACTTCCTAATCTGATCCATCTTGGGATCTCAATTGTGGACAAGAAAATCACGTCTCTTCGCCATTTTTGGTACATCTTCTTCGTTTCTAAATCTACTTCTTGGTCCCAGCTCATATTTTCCTTCCACAAACGCTGTAAGATAAGCTTTGGAAATAAAGCCACTGGGCAAGTAACACCTAACGGATCAAAAATCTTGTGTGCAGAGGCCAAGATGATCCTTTTGGTTACTTTCTCATCAAAGTTTTTAAAACTTGATAGGTTGATTCTCAAAGTATCAGAATATTTATCCCATAAGAGTCCAAGAACATTTGTAGGTGCGGTGAAAGGTTTAGTAGAATTAGAATGTTCCCACCCTCTCAAATCAAATTTTCTCTTAGCCATAACACTCGTGGCTACATCAATAAAACTTTGCAACTCAGATTCAGTCTCAACACTCGTGACGCAGTTATCCACATAAAAGCTATCAATTAATTTCTCTATTATTTCTTTTGGATAGACAGATTCTTCCAAAACAGTTTGCAAATGATATTGAATTACTGCCCCAGTAAAAAAGGGCTACTTGTGACACCGAAGACCACTCTACAGTGGCGATAAACCTTCAACTCTTTGTCCACATTCATCCACAGGAATCTAAGAAAGTTCTTGTCATTCGGAGAAATACTGATTTGTAGGAAGGCCTTTTTTATATCTGCTATCACTCCGATTTTTCCTAATCTAAATTTTGTAAGTACTGTGGGGATAAGTTCCATGAGATTAGGACCTTTTTCCAAACATTCATTCAGACTGGGCGATCTCTTTATCTTAGCCGAGGCATCAAATACTGGACGGATTCGAGTCGTGCTGTTTTCCTTGACCACATGTCTATGAGGAAGGTAATGACATGGCATGTTTCTCTCAGCTGCTGGTACCTCTTCAATGACACCCTCCTTCAACCATTCTGCGAACACTTTTTCGTAGGCTTGATAGAGGCCATCAGCTTCCAATTTTTTCAATGTAGAATGAAGTCTCTTGAGTGATAACTCATAATTATCTGGAAGTGCACGGTGATTTTCTAGCCAGGGCAGATTTACCATAAAACGCTCTTCTTCCACTTTTACTGTATTTAAAAAATGTGTTTTAGCAGCTTCTTGGAGCTCTTGCTTTGATTTATTCTCTGAAGGATCCGTTATGCCTAAACTATCCAAAGTCCACAAATCTGCAATAGTTACATCTTGGTTTGTCATGGAAATCAACATTAAACATTCACTGGAAGTCACGGTTGGTGTACGACCCATAATGGTCCATCCTAATCTCGTTTCTATTGCAGCAAGACCACTAGGAAGAAGCTTGTATCCACCAGTCATCAGCTTTCCAGCAACATCGGCTCCTATCAGAATCTCGATTGGGGCTCGATGATCATCATCAACATCAACGCTGAAATCTGAAAGTTCTTGATCACAAAACTCATGAGTTGTAGGTGGCTTCGTCTCACATATTACAGGCTGACTTAACACTTTGAAGTTACAATTATAGTCTCCATTAACACTTGTTAAAAACAGTTTGAATACATCGTGCTTACACACACCTGTATTATTGCCTCCAAAAAGGGCATGTTGAAGATACTCAAAACCGTCAACTTCATAATTCATATCTCTGGCTGTGTCTTTTAATATATAGGAACGTTGTGACGCAGAATCAATTATGGCTCTTGCTCTACGTCTCTTTCCATTTCCTCTAATAATGACCATTAAAGTTTGTAACATCACATTGGGCGACTTAGAAATGTTTGCCAGGGCCGTATCTTTCTCAGATTTTTCTTCTGAGGCAACAACTTTATCAGAAGAGGAAGATTTTGACTGCATATTTCTGCACAGTAAAATGTGGTGTCTTTTCCCACAGCTCAAACATCCAGCTTTCACATTACACTGACGAACCTGATGTCCTGATCTGAGGCATAGAAAACAGCAATGGGATCTTTCCACAAGTATTTCTCTCTCTTTAAGTGGTAATTTCCTAACTTTTAGGCAATCAGCAGAATTGTGAAAGTTAGAGCAAAATATGCATGGTCTCTGCCTGTGTGCAGAAGTGAAAAGGTCAGCAGCTGTCGGTACTTGAGAAGTATTTCCAAATCTCCATTTATTATTAACGTTTTTGTCACCGTATGATTTATTTTCTCTTTTCACAGTTTGTCTTGATTTTGAAGAATCGAAAGATTGGGAAGCCAAAAGTATTCGTTCTTCTGCCTCAACTTCGTCTTGTAAAAAATCTAAAATAGAGTTAAGATCACTTTTTTCAACAATTGTTAAATTCTGATCATTATTCACAGAATCTTCTCGAAATCTTCGATTATTAGATCTATAGCGTTCCCAGGCTCTCAGAGTATCTTCAGGTAAAGAAGATTCAATTAAAGGGAATATCATAGAAGCATATTTGTCTCGCGTTACACCTAAAATTTCTAATGCTCTTAATTTAGTCTCTAACAAGTCGTACAATACTCTCAGTGAATTCTTGTTCTTCTCCTTTTGAAGAACCAAGGCAAGCAAGTCTCTCACATAAACTTGAATCAATAACTCATCTTTACCAAAACGACTCTTTAATTGATTTATAGCTTTTTCATAACTGTCACCACCGGGGGGAAAACTTCTAATTAATTCGTCAGCAACACTTCCTCTAACCATGGCTTGTGAAAGATACGAAAATTTATCATGCATATCTAAACTGGGATCTTTATCAATCTTCTGAAACTGTCCCCAAAAACCTAACCAGTTTCTGATATCACCATTGAATGAGGGAAGCTGAATTTTAGGATAACGTAATAAAGTATTTTTCTGAGACACATCAACATTAGAAGAAGACACGGAAGACGTCGAATCATCTTTCTCAGCCACGGACAGCTTTCTAAATTTCTGTTCAAAATTACGCCACCGATCAATATAAATTTCAGATTCGTCAAATTCAGCCTCAAGTTCTTTCTCAGTAATAGCTGTATTAGAAAGTTGATCTCTAATTTTCGTTTCATTTTCAATCATCAAAAGTGCTTTTTCTTCTATGATCTTAAGTTTTAAAAGTTTATTTTCATCACTTAAATCTAACTCTTTTTCTTCAAAATCGTTACAAGCTTTCGAAAATAATCTCCTGTACTGTGTTCTCGCTTTCTTTAATGCTTCCATTTTAATTAAAATGTTCTCACTTAAACTTCTAGTTTCGATTTCGTAATACACGAAAATTGGTTCAATTTAAAAAATATAAATATAAAGTTCAGCTTACTCATGCGATAAAAAATCCTGTCGCGGACGCCAGATGTTCCGAAAACCCACGGAAGACATCGAATCAGAAGATAATCACAAAAAAACAGTTTATTCACGAACACAGTACATTTAACACAAAAAATTTATTCACAGTTTCTTAAATACTCGACTCATGATTCATCTTAATATTTCACAGTATGATGAATTTAAAGGTAGTAATTCACCGATAAAAATATTCTTAATATCTCATTAAAAATTCTCAATTCTCTAAATAAAATAATTATAACTCAGAAACGAAACTCACTCTCGCATTTCTTGTTCTATTTTTATATTTTTCTTTTGAACCCACCGGTGTTGCCAAACAGAGGCATGTAAATTCCTCGTGCGTTAAAAAAAAAATAAACCATTGAGTCAAAGCATTTACGAAAAATATAGAAAAAGGTTACTTTTCTCAACACCACTATGAATTATAATTTGATTTCTCTATCCCTTAAAAAAAGTGTGTGCATATTTGATGGTACACAGATACATATATTACATACACATGAATTTGTGTTGTTGTGAAATAAAATTAATACAATGAAAACACCACCTACTTTTTAACTGCACATACAATGCAATTTATGCATTTCACAATATAAATTAGCAATGTAACATAAAGAGCTAAAGGCAAATAATATTTTGCGATAAATTGACTGTCTAGTAAATGAGTATTTACACAATTTAGATAGCGAAAATAAGCAGATTACCTGTTTGATAAATATTCAATATTTTGTAAAATGTCAACAGTTATTTTACTCACCTTGATAGATAAGTACTGAATTCTTAATTGAATATTATATACTGTAAAATATTTTCAAATGTTTATAAAACACATAAAAGAAAAAAAAATATAGGGTAAATTTGATGCATAATTTAAATTAAGTAATTGTACTTGATATAATTATTAAATACAAGTGCAACAGCATACACAAATATTATTAGACAAATTTCTATATATCTCCCAAATTGTGTACTTGTATAAATTTAGATTAAAAGAAAGAACACAAATTCATGAGGATAAAATTAAAGCGATCTGTATGCTTACTGTTGAGTAAATGATTGTTTACCCAATTTAAGAAACAAAAATAATACGCTAAATACCTGTCAGATGGATATTGAATGATATCCTCAATCTCCTGTACAATATTGAATGGTGACACTTTATTCACCCTGAACCTTTTTTTAAATTCACTTTCATCAAATAATTCCAAGAAATTCTTTCTCACGAAAGTTATGCGCGTATTTCTAAAATCATCCTTATCAGAATCGGAAAATAACACTTGATGCATCAAATCCGCCATGTTGAAATAGAGCTTAAACTCAGTTTAGAAACGCTAACGGCCCGAATTTGGCCAGTTAGGATTAAGCGCCGCTAAACGTAAATCTAAACTCGGTTTAGGTTGGTGGGACGCAATTTTCTGTTTAAACGAGTTTAACCGCTAAACGAGATTGGTGGGACCGGCCCTTAATGATCGTCAATTCACAGTCCTTCTCCAAAACAAATTTGACAGAAAGCTGGGAGCAGTTTTATTGGCTCCTGGGAATCAATGGAATTTCGACTGTTAAAAGAGGTGGTCTACGGAGAAGACTACGGATTTACAACTTCCACTATACATTAAATTTTCTATAAAGCATAGGAATAATTTAAGGAAGACATGGCAGCGTACCAGAGACCCCTCTCAAAAAATTGAACTTAATAGGATGAACGCCATTATTAAAAGGCAAATCTCAAAATATAAAAATGCTAGGTGGAACAACTTTATAGAATCTCTCTCTCCTTCCGATAATAGTATTTGGGGTTATCTAAAAAAAATCAAAAAACCTTTCCAAACTCTTCCCCATCTTTGTTCTGCTTCGGGTAATATTATTACTGACCCCCAGGAAAAAATTAATAATATTGCTGACTGCTATGAGGACCAGTTTAAACCTAATAATGATGTGTTTGATCCCCTTACCATTGATAAGGTTTACGATATAAACGAAAAATTTTTTAATAATTCTCTTCATGTTATCAATAATGATCCCATCCCCCCACAAACTTTAATGAAATTGTAAATATTATAAATAATCTCCCTAATAAAAAATCCCCCGGTATTGACAATATCAGCTATACTGCACTTAAAAATCTGCCTATAGGTTATGTCAATATTCTTGTGAAGCTTATAAATAAAATTTTCGAGTATAAGTACTTTCCTAAGCAATGGAAGATTGCAACTGTTGTCCCTATTCCTAAGCCGGGTAGTGACCCCCATTTAGCAAAAAATTATAGACCCATTAGCCTCCTTTCCTCTTTGAGTAAACTAATTGAACACGTTATTTGCACCAGACTTACTTCCTTCCTCAACACACATAACATCATTAATAACTCTCAATTTGGCTTCAGAGCACAACACTCCACTACGCACCAGTTGCTACGAGTTACCGAATTCATCCATGATGGGTTCGAAAACCGTATGCATTCTGGAGCTGTCTTTTTTGACATCGAGAAGGCTTTTGATAAAGTATGGCACAGTGGCCTTATTTACAAGCTTATTAAATACAATTTGCCGGCTGCCATGATACAATTGCTACACTCGTACCTTCTCGATCGCTCTTTCATAGTCCGCCACACACAATACTTATCCACACACAGGCCTATCAACGCTGGGGTCCCACAAGGATCCAAGCTCGGTCCTATTTTGTTCAATATCTATATTAGCGATATACCTCATCATCACAACACGACACTAGCCATGTTTGCGGACGACACGGCAATTCTTGCTAAAAATAATAACACTAAATACATGCACAAATACCTTCAAAGACATGTAAACATTTTAGATCGTTGGTTTGAGCGGTGGAGGATCAAGATCAATCCAGCTAAAACTAAAGCTATTTTCTTTAGCTTTAACAGGATTCCACCTCCCCCGATCTCGGTGTGTGGACAATTGGTTTACTTCGAGAGGGAAGTTAAATACTTAGGTGTTAAATTGGATAGCAGGTTAACTTGGCGCTTTAATATGAATTATGTCATTGCCAAATTCTATAAAGATAAAAAAACGATCGCCCACCTACTGTATCACAATCAAATGGGAATGGACAACAAAGTGTTGTTATATAAGACGATACTTAGACCCATTCTTCTCTACGCAGCCCCGGTCTGGGGTTCGGCTTCCAACACTCAGATCCAGAGACTGCAAACTATCCAAAATAAAACTCTCCGGGGTATTATTAATGCTCCTAGGTACCTTAGAAATGATATCATTCACGATACTCTGAACATTGATCCCGTTAGAGACTTTATAGCAAAGCTATCAACAAAATTTTTCTTTAACCTTAGAAATGTCAATAATGATGAAGTTCTCAATCTCCCTGACTATGACCCCTGGGAAAACAGGCGTCGTCCCAGAGCTTCAACCATATTGACGGGAATTCGCCCACAGTTTTGAGTGTCTTTTTTTTTTATCTCTTTTTATTGTAAATATCTTTTTGCCCATTTAAAAAAAAAAAAAAAAAAAAAAAAAAAAAAACTTATATATATTTTATATATAACTAAAACCCTCTGAAACTCTATTATCTCTTTTTTCTGTTATTTAACCAACCTCTTGTATTAATATTTAATTGTGTGCATTGTTCTATATTAATGTCTTGACTTTTGTTAAGAGTTCTTTCAGAGTGAAAAAAAAAAAAAATAATAAAAAAAATAAATAAATAAATAAATAAAAAAAAAATTAGGGCAAATTTGATATTATTTTATAAATGTATACTTTGATTTATTTTTTCTTGTTTTATGTATGTGCTCTTCTTTCCTTCTCCTCTCCCTTTTCCATAATTATTATTCAA
>JAGEOH010000798.1:15000-27677 GCA_032207245.1 Pardosa pseudoannulata | reverse complement strand
TTACTTAATTTTAATTATCATAATTTTTGTAAAAGGTTAAATCAGGGTTGGCATGATTTAAATCATTTTTTTTTTTACTTAACCTATATTCCAAAGACAGGAGAATTGGTAATCAGTCAGTGTAGAAATACCAATAAGTAAATAAGTGTAAATAGATGGCATGTGCTTTCCAAGAATTTAGGGGTTGTTATCAGAAAGTATGTAGTAGGGGTAGGTACAATGTCTGATTATGACTAGTGGAATTCAATTAATGTAATGGGAGATAAAGAGCTCATTACAGAACTGGAAATCCAGTTTATCTACCAAATAACAGCTGTGGCTTCATCTGCTGGAATAGAAAGACAGCTTTCATCTTTTGATATTGTCCATTGTAGCCTTCTACCAATTAGCAGCAGATAAAGCATTGAAACTAATGTTTTATTAAAACAGTTAAATCCATAATTCGTTGCTTAAAAAATATTGAAATAATTGTGATTTTTTTTTAATAAATAGTTTGCATTAAATGAATATTTAATTTGTTCTTTAAATTTACATCTTATTTAGTTTGCACCATCTAATTACTAAACAATGAAATGTATTTAGATTGAAATTTATGTATTTAATTTTAGGTCAGGGTTCCCATGGTCCTTAAAAGTCCTTAAGAACTCCTTAATTTTAGCTTTCATTTTTAAGGGCCCTTAAAACTACTTAATTTTTATCAAAGGTCCTTAAAAACTCCTTAATTTTTAAATTGGAATGTGATCAATTTCTCCATCGATGAGATCCACAGTCGTCATGTGATTTCCTATCAGTTTTCTTATATGACAAATATATAATCTTTTGTATACTTAAAAGGTTTAAAGTATAAAGTCAGCTGCCCTTTCCTAATAGCTAACAGTCATGCAGATTTTAATTAAATGAAGCATGGAGGATGGGGGTTTGTAGATATTTCAGTTACTTATGGAAGTTTAATTTTCCTTGTATTGAATGTAATAGGAAAGTCTAAAACTTTCTACTTTCCCATGCAGCGCCAGGTATAATCAACTAATATATATATATATATATATATATCAGGCATTTTTAAATCCTCAGGAAGTACTGTTTATAATGTTTTTATTCACAATATATTTTTAGTTTGATCACTCAAACACTTTAGATGTACATTTTTCAAAATTAGTTTTGTCAAATAGATTTATCTTATATTAATTTTTAGGCATTTTTGAAAACTTAATTCTAAAATAGTGTAGGACATTTATTGAACATCCCTTGTCTGGTTCTTAATCATTAAAATATGCTCCTCAGAAGATAGGGTTTATGCCATTATATCGTCTATTTCAAGTAGGTTCTTATAAAAAGTTACTTTGGTCCTTAGAAAGTCCTTAATTTTTGTTCTGGAAAAAGAGTGGGAACTGTTGAATCTCGTAACACATTTATAAAACTAAAATATTAATTGGGCTCTGGTGCATCTACCCGATGCTTAACGGCTGTCAAAAAAATAAACAGGAAGTCAAAATAATCTCACAGGGATATTTTAAAACTATAACAACACATTTATTCACTTTCTAAAAACTAGCAACATTCGCCGAAGCGAACCAAAACTTAAACTAAAAAGAATAACAATTTACAGCGTTGCCACAAAAACTTAATACAAACTGAAAACATTGGAATTTCGATAGTGGCTTCAACATAGTTCGTTATTTCCGCGCGAGGGGTTTTCGCAATATACTCCCCCTTTTGAGTCGACTCTGGATGACTCAAAACCTCAGCAGCATTATGAAGGTTCAGTCTATGAGGGTTCCTAATTATTCGTCCAGTTCGGGTAATATGAGGCAAGCGAGTAGAAGACACTGACTTCACAACTTCAGAATTGCCCTCCTTCGAATGTACTGTAGGAACTTTCTTCGTAACGGGCAAGATGCATTCTGAATTATCGTTAGATGACAATTCAAGAGGGTAGATTCTTTGGATGGGTCTTGTTAAGACACCATTTGGAGTCTTCAGCTTAACTGTTCGCACTTTATTATCTTTGCCGGGTATTAATTGTATAACTCTGGCAAGTGGCCAATTCAAACGTTTCTTGCAGTCGTCTCCGATAAACACTATTTCTCCTAGCTTTATGCTAGGATTAACGCCTTTATGACTTTGTCTTTGAATCAGTTGACTGAGGTACTCTTTTCGGAAACGTTTTCTCAACTCTTCTAAGAGTTTCATAAGATATCTTATTCTTTTACGACAGTGTTTAGCATCAATTTGGTCAACATCATATACTCTTGATTCGGATTTTTCAAGTAAAAACGAGGCTGGTGTAAGCGGACTTAAATCGTCGGTGTCTTCAGACACGTACGTTAATGGTCGAGAGTTTATAACACATTCGCAGTCACATAAAATTGTGTTCAGCTCTTCGTAAGTCAATACAGCTCTTCCTAAAGTACGTTTAAGAAGCTCCTTCATCGTGCGAACTAACCTCTCCCACCAGGCGGCCGTAGGAGGATTAAACCTCCAGGAGATTCTATGCAATTCGGCTTCATCCTGAACTCTGGTCCAGTCAATTTCACATAAGCTGTTATATGCACCTTTAAAATTTGTTCCATTGTCTGAGTAGATTATCCTTGGGCGGCCTCTTCTGGCAACAAAACGTCGGAATGCGAGCAGGAAAGCATCAGTGCTCAAGGAGGTCACCAGTTCCAAGTGCACAGCTCGGTAAATCGCACAAGTAAACAAAACTATCCATGTTTTATCTCCCCGTTTGATGTACAGGGGTCCAGCCAGGTCAATGCCAATCACCTCAAAATGGAGGCGTCTTTGACCCTATCAGCAGGCAAAGAAACTGGATCTGAAACTAGAGACTTGGTTTTGTACCGTTTACACTTGATACAATTACTTACAATACTTCGCACAGTTCTTCTTCCTCCAACAATCCAATACTTTTCTCGTAAAATGCTCAAAAGGATCTGAGTACCAGCATGACAATTTAACCCATGATAATGCTCAATCAATCGTTTAGTGAAAATACACTTGTTCGGTAACAATATCGGAGATACAAAAGAAGGCTTATCAATTCGCTCGGTGATTCGAGTTTTTACTCTTATGACTCCATCTTCATCTTTGAAAGTATTACATATAGGATTACAAGTCTTTGGAAAATATGATGATTGCACGTGTTTAATTAAAAATTTCTCTGCATTTTCCTTTTCATGCAAAGAAATCCTTCCAAATTTTCTTTCGCTGGACTTTTTTCTCACGTTACTAACAAAACGCAGAACCCATGCTGTTAGTCTAACGATAGATACGAACCGGGAAAATTTCATCGCATACCATGGAAGTGCTTCAGCCTCTAAGTTTAAGTTACTCAAATTCACTTTACGTCTTTCAAGCTCAACTCCTTTCTCGCAAAATATTTTATTACACGGCCAGTCTTCAGCATTCGCACACAACCATTGAGGCCCATTCCACCATTGGGATTTAACCAACTCTTTTGGTGTACACCCTCGGGAAACAAGATCAGCAGGATTCTGGTCTCCTGGAACGTGTCTCCAGTCTTCTGGAGAAGTTAACTTGCGAATCTCTCTGACACGGTTAGACACAAATACGGACCACTCTCCATGCTCCCTAATCCACCAAAGGGCAGTCATGGAATCGCTCCAGAACGTTAGATTCATATTAGGTAAATCAAATGCCAATTTGATTGAATGAGCTAATCTCGCTCCTATGCAACAGGCCATAAGCTCCAACTTTGGTATAGACATCTCTTTCATTGGCGCGACTCTTGATTTTGCTCTTACGATTTGAACTTTAACTTCATAGGAGTCTAATATCGATCTCATGAAAATACAGGCTCCGTATGATTTTTTACTGGCATCAACGAAAATATGCAATTCAGAAGTGACATTGGCATACAAATGTCTAGGGATTCGTATTTCATTAAAAAAAGTAATTTCTTTTAACCAGTTAGAAAATTCTTTTTGCAAGTTAAAGGGTAAAATACTATCCCATGGTATTTTGCTCTTCCAAGCTTCCTGCAATAACAACTTAGGTAACAAAGTAGCAGGACTTAACACACCAAGAGGGTCAAAAATTCGTTGAACAATAGATAGAACAGTTCTTTTAGTTTGATCTCGGTCAAGATCTATTTTCGTCGGCAAATTACATCTTAAGGTATCTTGATCTAGATTCCAAATCATTCCCAAAAGAGAAGTATCTCCAGTAGAATTAGAAAGGTAATTACTGCTAATGTTACCTTCCCATCCTCGTAAATTAAAACATGCATTTTTCATTAATTTTTGAGTTTGGGGAACAAAATGAGCTAACTCTTTCAAACTAGATACTCCGGTTACGCAGTTGTCAACATAAAAAGAATTCTTAAGCTTGGGAACTATGTCATGATATTCTTCAGACGCATTTTCAAACAAATGATACAATGATGCCATTAAAAGAAACGGACTGGAGGTGACGCCGAACACTACTCTACAATGTCTATAAACACTAAAGTTCTCGGTTTCAGAAGGAAAAAAGAATCGTAAAAAATCTCTGTGATCCGGGGAAATGCTCAGCTGCAAAAAGGCTTTTTCTACATCTGCAGAGAGACCAATCTTATATAATCTAAATCTATCGATAATATCCGGAATTAATTCAATTAAGTTCGGCCCTTTAATTAAACAGTCATTTAAGGAAGGTCCGTTACCGTCTTTGGCAGAAGCGTCAAACACCGGTCTGATTTTAGAAGTGTGACTTGCTTCTTTAATCACAGGTCTATGTGGTAAGTAATGCTTACCTAAATCTATTTCCTCATCTGGTACCTTTTCGATAATTTTCAACCTTTCCCATTCCTTAAACACTTCAATATAATCTTTTAAATAGTTTCCTTTTGCCGCACGTTTGCACATATTTCTATGCCTTTTCATGGCTATTTCTTTATTGTTTGATAGCAGGGTATCACACTTAAAAGGCAATAACAACTCATACCTTCCGTTTGGAAGAATAGTTAAATTATCTTGAAATTGCTTGACAGTATCAGAAAAAATTAACTTCTTTTTAGAATTTTCCCATGGATCTGTTATACCAATAATATCAAGATCCCACAAATAATTAGCATCAATATTCATAGCATGCAATGTAATACTAGAAATATTACAATTACTCTCAATTGTATCTGTTTCATATATAACTTCACATTTATAAGGCATGTTTTCCATTCCCATTAAAGTGAAACCTAATTTTGTTTCCAAAACAACTAAACCAGAACTCAATTTAACAGAATTTCCAGTCATTATTAATCCAGCAACGTTAGCTCCTAAAAGTAAATCAATTTCTTCATCTGGGTGATTCAAATCTGGTATCATTAAGTTGTTTTCCTCTAACTCTTTCAACGTTAAAGCTGTTCTAGCTTTTGGGACTAATCCACAAATTTTATCTTCTGATAAAACATCAACATTAACGGAAAATGTATTTTGCAAATCAACAATTTTGATTTCGTATACTTCATGTACACAGGGCTCAGATTTTCTCCCCCCAAATAGGCTATGAACAAGATTTTGTTTTCGTTTTGGTTTTAGCTTAAGTCTACTAATAACTCTGTTGCTTAAATAGGAGAGCTGAGACCCAGTGTCTACAAGAGCTCTAATCTTTAACTCATTTCTTCGGCTCTTAATCTTAACAATTAAAGTCATCAAAAGAACTGGTTCAACACTACAACTATCAGTTAAAATTTTAGTTGTGTCAACTTCTGTTTTACTTTCGTTTGTGCTTGTTTCTCGGTCAGGACACATCAAAATAAAATGATTTCGATTACATTGTATACACTTTATTCGAAATTTGCAAGTTCTAGAAGTGTGTCCCACCCGCAAACAAGAAAAACAAGCACCTTTTTTAGACAAAAGTTTCTTTTTATCTTCAATATTTAACTTTCTAGCCATATAGCAATCTTGACTGGGATGTTTCTTATCACAAAAGAGACAATTTAAATTTCTCTTACCTGGGTTTTCAGGAGTATTTGTGCTTACCAAGGCTGCAGCAGAAGATATTTCGTGAGCACGTTCATTAAAAGCGTCTTTAGATTTCTTGTGATGGTTAGCTCCAGAACCGGTACGAGCGAGCACAACCATTTCTTCCCCCATTACTTCTTGTTTCAAGAAGTCCATTAAATTTTCGAGAGTTCGATCATCGGATGTAGCAGAATCAGTTCCTTTATTTCGGCTTCTTTCCCAGGCAACAAGTATATCTTCCGGAAGACAGGATTCCACAAGAGGCGTAAGAAAGTCTCCGTATTTTTCTTGAGTTCTGCCTAGGCTATCTAAGGCGCGGAGTTTTCCTTCTAACTCATCATATAAAATTGGAAGTTCCACTTTCGCTCGTCCACTAACTGCATTTTTCATAACCATCGTTAAGAGCTCTCGTACATAAATTTGGACAAGTAAGTCCTCACGCCCGAAACGTTCTCTCAGCTGAGAAACAGCTTTAGAATAATTTGCAGCTGTAGCGGGAAAACTTTCTAAAAGTCTGGCTGCTTTCGATTTCGGTATAACAGACTGCAACAAGTACTGGAATTTGTCTTCATCAGGTAAGCTTTCATCGAGGTGGATCTTCTCGAACTGACTCCAGAAAGCTAAAAATTCTTTTGGATCACCGTTAAATTTCTTGAGTTCAATTTCAGGAAGTTTGAACTTCCGTCTCTCAACCTCTTTCGGCAGTGAAGAATTGTACAGCATACTTCCCAAAATAGCAGAAACTGCATGAAATTTGTCTCTATACTCTTCAGCTGCTTCAAAATCCTCTGAAAACAATTTATCGGAGTTTTCGATTTGTAAAATTTTATTAGATATTTCTTCTTGGCAAGCAGTCAAGCGATCAAATTTATCCTGTAGTTGATTTTTCAAAATCAAAAGTTCTTTTAAGTCCGGAGTTTTCTTCAAAAGCAGCTCATCAATTTTATTAACACAAGTCGTGAATGATATTCTAAAACCTTTTCGTTTCGCTTTTAAAGCATCCATTTTCAAATTCTTCCTAAAAATCAACCGTTAACTTTTGCCCCACGTTGGGCGCCAAATTAAATATGTTGAATCTCGTAACACATTTATAAAACTAAAATATTAATTGGGCTCTGGTGCATCTACCCGATGCTTAACGGCTGTCAAAAAAGTAAATAGGAAGTCAAAATAATCTCACAGGGATATTTTAAAACTATAACAACACATTTATTCACTTTCTAAAAACTAGCAACATTCGCCGAAGCGAACCAAAACTTAAACTAAAAAGAATAACAATTTACAGCGTTGCCACAAAAACTTAATACAAACTGAAAACATTGGAATTTCGATAGTGGCTTCAACATAGTTCGTTATTTTCGCGCGAGGGGTGTTCGCAACAGGAACCCTGTAGGTAGTGTGTAGAATGTACTAGATAGATGTTACTTCTTATAACAAACTATTCTGTGTATAATCCAAAACAACATATAAACACAACAAAATGTCGAAGTCTAGTTGAATGTACTATTTCACTTTCTTGTTTAGTAAGAAGATTGTGTTTGTTAATCTCAAAATTTACACTTGAAAGTTGCTTTAGAATTACAAATGGTCCCGTAAACACTGGATTCAGCTTTGGAGTATTTGGATATGAGAAACTTTCTAATATTACTTTATCACCTACTTTAAATTTAGATTCTTTGAAATGGGTGTCATATCTCTCTTTATTTATCTTATGATTTCTTATAGTCCTCTGTCTAGAAATTTTCCTAGCTTCTTCGATTGGAGGATACATTTCCTGATTGTCTATTAAGGTTTAATATGGTAATTTTCCATGCATTAAATAAGAAGGGAGAAATTTTGTCACAGTGTGAGAGGTGTCATTATAGTCCTCAGTTACTTCACGTAATAATTTGGTCCACGAAATGTTACCAGGATATAAATTTAATTTACATTTAAGTCTAGTTATTAAGGTCTGATTTACTCGTTCATTTTTATCATTCGTTTGCGGCCTATGGGATGTAGTAAGAAGCTGTTTAATATTATTATTACTCAAAAAGTGTTTGAATTTGGAGGATGTAAAAGCAGCATTCCTATCTCTCAAAATTTTCTTAGGCATTTGATGTCGAAAAATTTGTCTTAAACAGTTAATATAGGTATCGGTGTTAATGTTCTTTGAGGCAAAAGTCCAAATAAACCTAGTGGCATGGTCAATAACAATGTGCAGATTATTTTTTTTTTGTTGAATTATAATAATTTAAACCACCAACAGTGTCTATGGCAAGAATTTCAAAAGTATCGCTCGTAGGAGGTAACATTTGTAAAAGGCCGAATCTGGGTTGTTTTGGTTTCTTATTTAATTGACATACTTCACAATGCTTCACGAAGTTGCTTATATCTTTGGTTAAACCTATCCAATAATATTGTGGAGATATTAAATTTATCATTGCCGAGACTCCTAGGTGTCCATAATCATTATGAGCTTTTTTCAATAGCTTTAATCTTAAAGAGAAAGGTACTACAATTTTGATTAAACCTTGATTCTTAACTGTCCAAATATTATTTAATTTTCTATAGTTTACACCGCAAACGTTGTCTAAATTTTGATGTTGCTCTATCTCTTTCGGCGTTAAAAGTGGTTCGCGTACAGTCATATGGTAGGAGATCATGTTTCTAGTTAGCATATCTGCTTCATAATTTGTTGAACCTTTTTTAAATTTTATATCAAACGAGTACATTGATAACTTCAAACTCCAACGGAACAATCTACCTGTCGGATTTTTGATATTTTTTAGCCAAACGAGAGATGCGTGATCCGTGTAAATTGTGAAATGAGTCCCGTGTAAGTAACAATAAAATTTATCAACGGCATCAATTATAGCTAAGCATTCTAATTCTGTTATAGCATAATTTAATTCATAAGGTCTAAGTTTTCTAGAATGATATGCAATGGGATGTGTAGCGATCCATCAGGATGTAATTGTTTTATAACTGAACCAATCGCTTGACCGGAAGCATCCACAAAAATATGACATGGGTAATTAGGATTATAAATCGTTAAAATGGGTTTAGAAATAAGAGCATCTTTTAAATATTGAAAAGCTTTTTGGCATTCTTCATTCCATTCAAACTTTACTTCTTTCTTTAATAATTTATTTAGCGGTGCGCGTAGTTTTGCATAATTTGGAATAAATTTATTGTAAACATTTACGCTTCCCCAAAATCTCTGTAAGTTTTTGACATTTCTAGGTGGTTGAAGTTTTTTGATTACCTGTATGTTTGCATCACTGGGAGAGTATTTACCTTTTTCGACTTCATATCCTAAAAACTTAATTTTTCTTTGCGCGAATTGACACTTTTAGAACTTTAATTTTATGTTTTCTATTTTACAGATAGAGAATATAGTCTTTAAGTGTTCTACATGTTCCTCAAAAGAGTTCGGAAAAATAATTATGTCATCAAAATAGTTCAGCGCGAATTTAATTTGATACTTATTTAAAATTTGTCTTAGAGTCCTTTGAAAAATAGCCGGATCATTCCGGTATCCAAAAGGCAATCTATTCCATTCATATAATCCAAAATTAAACGTAAATGCTAATTTTTCGGTGTCTCTCATCTAATTTGATGTGCCAATAGCCACTTACTAAATCAAGTGTCGAAAATATTTCAGCTTGTGTCAAAGAATCAATAATATTTGCAAAAAGGGGAATAGGCCCGGAGTCATGTTTACTAATGGCATTCACCTTCCGATAATCTACACAAAGTCTAGATTTAGAATTTTCATCTCTTTTGTAAGCTAGAGTAATTGGTGACGCATAAGGACTATAAGAAGGGTTTATTATATTTTTTTCCAGGAGTTCCTATATTTGTTTTTCGATCTCTAAGTTATCTTTTGGAGACGCTCTGTAGGGTCTAAGCGCTATTGGTAACTCCGAATTTAGTATTATTCTAGGGGCTTCCATGCGGATGCATCCGACATCATATTTATTTTTTGAAAATATTTTACTATATTCATTTAATAAATTATGTAATTCAAAATTTTCATGGTTAATCAATAGATCATCACATTTAAAACTATAATTAGAATTAGTACAAGAATTACCAATATTAGCATCATGAGAATACACAATATCATTTTCATCATCTTCATAAGTTAAAAATATGTAACTACTATAAAATTTTTCTGCGGGTAAAGTTTTACTAATATTTACATTATTTTGGTAGACACAAAAATCATCAAAATTTAAATTTAAGTTAAACAATTGAACACTGTCGCTGTTTAAAATACAATAATTAAGAGGAGAATCAATAACGAAAAATGATATATTATTACAAAATTGACCAATTTTAGAGTCTATGTTAATAATTTTAGAAGGCTTAATCTTACTTGCTATCGTGTTTATTGTTATTTTGTTTAAATTTTCATTTAAATCAGTATTATAATAATCCAGTTTGTCCAAAATCCTTTTTGGCATGATATTAATGCTTGAACCTGTATCTAATAATACACTCACATTTTTCCCATTGACAACCATCTCAGTTGAGAACAAATGGTCAATCGTTGAATTTTCTCAGCTATGGTTGTTGTTCACGTAGGGCTGGAGATTTCCACCATCTCTCCCCGCTGTGGAAAAGACTTTACCACACGCTGCGCTAATCTAAACCATTCCGTGGTAGAAGAAATGTCTCTCATTAGAAATAATTCTTTCTTTCTTTCGGGTAAGCCATCAGTGAGTCCGTCTATTAAATTTGTTGTTGTCAATTCGAGTCGTTTTCCGATACTTAGCTTTTTATTGAAGTAATCCTTCAAATCTTTGCAGTGAATAAATTTAAGCTCAGTCAAGTCGGATAGATTACATGTCTCCTTCTCAGCAAACAGCTAAATAAATTTCAATTTTATCTGGTCCCAATCAGTAAATTCGATGATTTCTTCTATGAAAACATCAAGGACCGATCCTTCAAGATAATCCGAAATAATATTCACACGGTCTTCATTCGTTAAATCTGCTGTTTTTTTTCTCGAAATACTTAAGCCAATTTTCTACATTCACTGGTCCATGAGGATCAAATCTCCGTAAAGTCCACATTGTGCTATTAGTCATCAAACTATTCATCATTGAAGTTCCCTTCGGCTGATCAATCATCGTTTTATCCTCAAAAATCTCCGCCGATGTGTTGTTGTCCGTCATAGTTGCACCGTAATCCTAAAACATTATCCACAGATGTAAAAACAAAGTTCGCAAAAGTTCACGAAGTAAATTCCATCAAGAAAAAGTTCTCTGCCATAGTAATTTTCTGGAAATCCATTGGGGTTTCCCTGCGTAGGTTCGAATCCTACCGCCTAAAATGTAATCCATTTTTTATAACACTCCTTCACAAGGAGAAAGCTCAACAGCTATAAGTAATGAAATTGCAGTCGGGCTTCATATTTAAGAAAACTCAGAACTCTAATTTTAAAACTTTATTTCAGAGCGGCAACACCGCACATCTATCCTTCTGGACACTATATAATCAAAAGTCACAGAGTTCACTCTGTTCTGACACAATTACACCCAAGAGCACTGACAACAAGAATTTTCCCACAACAAAAACAACTTACTCAGCGAATTAAAAACAATATCAGCAAAACGCGAAATCATGTTTTGCCACCAGCTTAAAAACTGCTCTATAGACCAGTGTTTCTCAACCTTTTAGTATTCACGGCCCAATTTTCAATCATAATTTTCATCGCGCCCCCCTCCCCACCGCGTACAATATAATGTATACAATAATAATGTATTTTGAGCATTATGGCGCTAAACCTGCACTACAACCTTAATTTTAAACTTTGGAAATTACCAAGAATACGGAAATTTATTGACATTTTGCAACACTGATACTCAGCATTGGAAAAAACAATAATCCTATTCCTTTTTATTGCTCTTGCGTCCCGCCATGTCGGGCATTCTCACGGTTTCGCAAGAAGTTTCGATTTGTCTGGAATCTGTCTGGTCAGCTTAAAAGTTAAGTTAGGAGCGTGCGCAGATGTGAACAAATGTTTTCTCATAGGGAGAAGGAGAAAGTTCTATGACGCCAATTTCAATTCCAGACAATCTCATTCGAGTCGATCCTTCTTATCGCTATTGAATCTATTCTTAATGTGTATGTTATATATATTTTCGTGTAATTGCAATTCACGGTATTAAATATTCACGGCAGCAGACTTATGCAGAATCATGGATAAATTTTTAAGCGGGCGTAAGCGAGCATTAGACGATAGACAAGCATCAACAAGTACACACACGAGCGTGGTTCCGAAAATAAAATCAAGAAAATATTCTCAAGAATACTTAAATTTTGGGTTCACTAGTACTGAAGTAAATGAAGAAGAAAGGCCCCTGTGTATCATTTGCTCAAAAATGTTGGCGGCAGACAGCATGAAACCTAATAAACTTAAACGACATTTGGAAACGCTTCATAGTGAGTACGTAAACAAACCCAGAGAATTCTTCGAATTAAAATTAAAATCATATGAAAAGCAAAAATCATTGTTTAAAAAAACTGTGAATGAAAAAGCTTTAATTGCCTCTTACAAACTTTCATATAAAATAGCCAGATGTAAAAAGCCTCACACCATTGGTGAAGAGCTTATTTTGCCAGCCGCAATTGAGATTGTAGAAATTATGTTTGGAGATAATTTTGCAAAACAATTGCAGTCTATACCTGTTTCAAATGATACTGTTGCCCGTCGAATTGCTGATA
>JAGEOH010000798.1:0-5000 GCA_032207245.1 Pardosa pseudoannulata | reverse complement strand
AATAAACTGTTATAATAGTAATCACCCAACTGAGGTAATAGGATGACTTTAGCCTTTTATGCCTCTAAAAATTTAAGCAATTAATGAACTAATAAATTGTAAATCGAAAAATCTTTATCCATGATTGTAGGCCGAACGATAGCCGATGGTTAGGGCGCTGATCTTCGGTACAATACTTCGTGGGTTTGAATCCCACTGTGGCATGTTTGTTCGTAGTAGTTTGTAATCGGCTTTAAGCAGTCGGTCCCGAGCATTACTAGTAAAATACCCCTTGAGTTTCAAAAAAGTTGACCGCAGCGCTCTAAACCAAACCAGACCATGATTGTAGTCTGTTCTCTACTATTATTGCTATTATTTCCTTTCTAAAGGAGTTTTCATTTACCGACGATTTAATAATTGAATATCATTTTAAATCATAAATACAGCTATAGTCTAAATTTTATTGCAAAAATAATGAGCTCAAATGTTTAGTTTATCTGAGATATTATCCTTATTATTCAATAAACTATTAAAATATTTCCAAGTGTATAAACGATAGTAAACTAAAAAATATTTCATTAAAATGTCTCGGTCAATAGATAATTTACTATTAAATAACTTCTTCAAAGAAAGCAAGCTATACATATATAAACAATATAACACTGAATAAAATTGGTTTTCTCTCAATTTATTAAAATATGTCGAATTTTTTTGTTAATTACTAAAAATAAAAATGAAAAAGAAAAGTATAAAAAAATTATGTTAATACTTATTTCCAGATGAATATGCGAGGAATACTCTTTAGTTGTATTTAGTCTAAGCACAGTTTTGATGTGATAATTTTAATCGAAAAGGGAGGAAAATTCATACACAACAAATCCGAGACAGAAATTAAAAGTTTAAAACGACACTATAACACTATGAATAATCAATAGTTAACTCTTTTGAAACGATACATTTATTTTTATATTTTAGTATTAAGTGAAAGGAGTATAATATATACATGTATACATTTATTTTCATATTTTAGTAGTAAGTGAAAGATGTGTAATATATACATGTATGTACACTCTAGGGCATATTGAATTGTTCATGCTATTGATACAGACATAAATAAAACTAGTTATTATCAAAAATTTGATAAAACGTTATAATAAGGCGTAATGTAATCTCAAATGAAACAGAAAAATTTTGTTTTAAGTATAGTTTTAAATCAGTCTTTTATAGTTTATGAAATATTATTTTCTGTGTAAATATGAGTTTAGTATTTATTAGTCATCACATCCCCGAGTTACATTCCGAATTCTGACAAGCGCCAGGATAATTTTTTCATCAAATTGAGAAACTGAATGGGTCATACTTTTCAAAAGTCCCTCGCCTGTGACCTTCGTGAGAAAACTCCTCTTAAAGGTCACGGCTCACCCCACGTTGCTCCTTTGTTTGGCTTTCCGGTTTGACACTGCCCAGATGTTTGTGGCTTTTCTATCAAAAACAAACCACCAGCAGATATGCTAAAGACGATATATAAATTTGTTACAAAGTAGTTTTGCGGTCATTACATTAAATATATTTTTTAAATGATAGCTACGTTTTTATTCCTTTTTCTAAAAATAAATGAATAATAAAGTGAGTAAATATTTAAATATTACATGCTTTGTGTGCAGATTTAATTAACGTAAAATGATTACAGAAATTTAATGATAAATTCATAAGAAAAAAAAGGAGAAAAGTGAAATAATTATAGAAAATAAAACAACTATAAATGATAAAAAAAAACTAGTTATTAATAGTAACTAAAAATATTTAACATGGAAGTCCTCAAAATAAGAATTATATTTAATTGAATTAACTTTTCGGCAAAACTGCAGATGATTGCTATATAATTTACCAGACAAAATTGTCTACAACCAAAGGAGCATTTAAATTATTAGATATTAAAATGCAAACTATCAAAGAATTAGTCAGGAAATCAATTCTCAGTAGAGAAAATACGTTTCACTTCAAGGAATACATCTAATTCCTTGTCACCCAAGAAAAAATATCTGTATCTTGTAGAAATATATGAACTTTAGAATGTTATTATCAACATAAAATATTTTTAAAAAGCTCTATATGATTTTAAATTTTGAAATAATTTTTCTATTAAATAATAATGTATCAACGAACTTTTCGATGTATATATATATATATATATATATATATATATATATATATATATATATATATATATATATATATATATATATATATATATATATATATATATATATATATTTAATGCATTTTCAAATTTTAGGAACTAAAACACAGTTTACTTAAAATTACTAAAATATTTATCTTATGATGTTACTAACAATAAAAAATGCTTTTAGAAAGCTCTATATATTAAACTTGAAAAATGTTTCTAATAAATAATAATGTATCAAAGAACTCAATATTTATATAATTTAGTCTAATAAACATAACACTTTTACCTTTCAATTTGTAATAAAACATATTTAAAAGAATTGTTTACTTTATATATTAACACTTATTAAAAGAAATTAGACTATTATGCTAATATTTTAAGTTTATTTTTAAATATCCGTAAAGGGGACAGATTTTTCATGATTGAAATGCATTGCACACAACTAACAGCTACGCTTAGGTAAATTAATGTATAACATAACCTTTAGAAAAACTATTAAACTGTTAAAAAAATCGCATACCTTAAAAAAATACTATCTTTATATTATAGAGTTTCAATAATGCAAAACAAAATGCTTTATTTTAATCAACATATACTACAGTTTCAATTCTTTAAAAAATCATATAAAATTAATTTAGTCCATGTTTTAAAAGCGATATTAGTATTTCAAATTTCGTAAGATGTATCATTTAAAATCTGACATTGAAATAAAACCATTATTAAAAGGGCGTTGTGTTCAAGCAGCTTTGTGTAAAGTCTAAATTTTTCTTTTTATTGAATATATATATATATATATAATATATATATATATATATATATATATATATATATATAATATAGGATGATTTAACAGCGGGTGCACTGGGCACCTGGCCTGCAAAACCTAAATCTAGGCTGCAAGTATATCTTTGTAATCTATTAAAGGTATTAAAGGTATTATTGAGAAAAGTCGTTATTGAGAAACGTCATTATTGAGAAAAGTCTGAAATTTTATTATAAATAATTATAATAATTTTAATGATATTGAATCAGAAGTTAAAAAACTAACATATAAAACAAACGGAAGATGATTGAAAATAAACATGTTTAGAAAACCCAAAGAGTTACCACTTTTTTTCAAAAATTAGATCATGAAGACATGCAATCAGTTAATAATCTGTACACCCACGCACACACACACACACACAAAGTATTAGATAGGAAAATGTTTTCAAATGATAAAATTATTTTGAAAATTTTATTATTCAAGCTAATTTGAAGCCCATCAGGGTAGCTTTCATTCTGTTTTATAAATAGTATATTACTTTAGAAATTCAATATCAGAGAAAACATTGCATAATATTGTCACGAAGATTTGAATGAACACACCGTTTAACTTAACAGAACAATTTATTGAAGCTAAGTAGCAACTCGCAACCTTACAGGATCGAGAAGTTGCCTACAACTAGTGGGTATCAGCTTTTATACCCGAACAGAATATTCGAGAAATAAATAATTTACATATTAAAGAAAGATCTAGAAAGTTCAAGAACATAAGGAAACATAAGGAAACAATAAATAACATTTTTAAATTAAAAATCCGTACTATGGATAAACAGCCACGGCAAGGATCGAACCCACAATCTTCGGGTCTGGATCGCGTGCTTTGACCATTCGGCCACTTAGCTCGTTGGCTCAGCTTCTTTATGCGGCATTGCCCCTTTCTCAAAAAGACAGCGTCTCGCTGCTATTTAGATCTGGAGCGTGTCAAAGGTCCCTTGTAAATTTCTTTTGACTTCTCTTCCGGAAGAACGACACCTGGATTTCGTCCATCTTCACTTTCGGTCTGCTTCGTCGGATCATGGTATGGCTTCATACGTAAAACATGGACAACGTCTTTTGGTTTTCTTTTTCGGGAGGCAGGATCGAAATCTTGCACTTCATAGGTAACGTCGGATAAACGGCGCAACACTTGATAGGGACCAAAATACCTTCTTAAGAGCTTCTCTGAAAGACCGACCTTTCGAACCGGGGTATAAACCCATACGAGGTCTCCAGGACTATAAAACACCATTCGGTGCTTCGAGTCATAACGTCGACGGTCTTTATCTTGCGCTCTCAGAGTATGAGTTCTAGCTAACTGTCTCGACTCTTCTGCTCTGGAAATGGTCTTGGCTATGTAATCGTTAGTTGCATCATCAGGGCAGAATGGAAACATCGTGTCCAGCGTCGTTTCGGCTTCACGTCCATGAACTAGGTAGAACGGGGTGAATCCTGTTGTCTCCTGCTTAGCCGTGTTATAGGCGAACGTCACAAATGGTAGAATTTCGTCCCAGTTTTTCTGTTCGGTGTTAACATACATGGACAGCATATCGGCTACAGTTTTGTTAAGGCGCTCCGTCAAACCATTTGTCTGGGGATGATAGGCCGTCGTCATGCGATGATCGATATTACACAATTCGACGAGAGCGGAAACAAGTCTGGATTGAAAAACAGCACCACGATCTGTAATAATGACTCGAGGAGCTCCGTGTTTTAGAAGAATCTCTTCGAGCAGGAACTTGGCTACTTCTTCGGCTTCAGCAGTTGGTAAAGCTTTAGTTATTGCATAGCGTGTACAATAATCGGTGCAAACTGCGATCCATTTGTTACCATGGGCAGATTTAGGAAATCTCCCAAGCAGATCTATCCCAATTCGATGAAAAGGTGCGACAGCAGGAGGGATAGAAACCAAGCGTCCAGGTGGTACTTGAGGAACTGATTTTTTCCTTTGGCATTCTCGGCAGTGCATGACATATCTAACAACATTTCGGTACATCCCCGGCCAATAAAATCTTTTACGGATCCTGTCGTA
>JAGEOH010000797.1:25000-27679 GCA_032207245.1 Pardosa pseudoannulata | reverse complement strand
AACTCATTTCTAAATAATGCTTTCTAAACTGATTTCTAAATAATGCTTTCTAAACTAATTTCTAATAATGCTTTTCCTATTGCTCATCCTAATTCGAGTAATATTAAAGTTGTGGTCAGTTATTACAAATACTGATTTCTAAATAATGCTTTCTAAACTGATTTCTAAATAATGCTTTCTAAACTGATTTCTAATAATGCGTTTCCCATTCCTCATCCTAATTCGAGTTTATATTTAAAGTTGTGGTTAATATTACAAAGACTGGTTTCTAAATAAAGATAATTGTATACAAAGAATTGTTGTATTTAAACAAGCATTTTTTTAATTCGAATTAAATCAGTAGACATATTGATTTTTGAAAATATAAAGAAATATGATTTCTAGTTATTACAAACTAATAAAGAGAATTCCAGCGAAATAAATCCTAAAATAACCTAAAATATTCTACAGCATCCTATTGAATTATAAATTAATTTAAAAGTTGAAACGCTAGTTAAATGATTTGTAATTCATATAACCATATTAAAAAGCTTATATAAATCTTATATAAAAGCTATACAAATCTCCGTATTTCATAAAATATTAAATTAAAGCATTTCAAAAGCAGTACATAAAACCCTAAAACCTTTGATGTTTATACTGATAAATTATGAAAAACATTTTTATAAAACGGTTAATTAGATTTTGTTCCACAAATTTCAATAAAAATCTATTATTATTAATGAATAATTTTGAGTAGCTATTTATTACATACTTCTACAAAGAAAAAGAAGTATAGTAAATATTTCTGTGTAATACGAAAGGTTTATCTAACAGAAAATCTCAATATAAAGATAGTGCAGAGGATCTCCATATTTTCAGTCAACACATTTACCTTTAACCCTTTAGCGGATAGTGGTTTCGTAGCAAAACCACATATTAAAGAACTTTTTTTTTTAACTTTACTTTTTGGAGTACATTACTTTATCTTTTTATAATTACTTACGGCTCCAATCTCATATATCTGTGATGTATGGAAACCAATGATGTAGAATCAAGAGCTTCTGCAATTAAAAAAAACTTTTTGGTGACATGGATGATTTTTTGATTATTTATATATATATATATATATATATATATATATATATATATATACACGCACACACACACACACACACACACACACATATTATATATATATATATATATATATATATATATATATATATATATATATATATATATATATATACATATATATATATATATATATATATATATATATATATATATATATATATATATATATACACACACCATATATATATATATATATATATATATATATATATATATATATATATATATATATATATACATATATATATATATATATATATATATATATATATATATATATATATATATATATATATATATATATATATATATATATATATATATATATATATATATATATATATATATATATATATATATATATATATATATATATATATATATATATATTATGTTTTTGATATTTTAAATTTATAACAGATGATAGTTCTATGTTTATCTTTTTTTTTCTTTTGAAATATATGTATTTAAACTTTCTGTACTTGAGAAGTCAGTAATTCAATTTATCTTACTTATGACTCCAAATAAAACTATCTATACAAACAACACTTATAAGCTGTTAAGCTATTTATTTATTATACCAGTTTTAAGAATTATCATTTATTGTTCTTCCAATATAGTTAAAAGTTTTAAAAAGGCATAATGTTCAAGCTCTAGAAGGGGAGGGGTTAGTCAGTTAAACCACTCCTCAAACCTTCCTTAGGTATCCTCTAAGGCAAACCCTTCTAAGGAATGTAAAGAAAACTTGTATTTCACATTTACAAGGTTCATAGATAACATTTATTAAACAAATTACATTAAATTCCTATGAAATTATTTTGGTGACCTTTAAAGGGTTAAAAGCGAAACGAACTTTGAATTTTGAAGGGGATGTAGAAAGGATAATTCTGATGACGCATGATACAAAATAACAAATTGTGTATAATTTAGTAAGAAAGGAATAAAGTCATATGGTTCTCACTAGATTTTTTTAATTTTTGAGTTTACAGAAGCTCTGTAATTGTTCTACATTTTGCAATCTTCGCTCAAAGTGCTAGTCTGTAAATCCATATAAATTTTCCCATTTGTATTAAAAATACTACTAATAAAAAAACCTTAGCCTACTAATACCTTTACCTACTATTAAAAACACCCTCTTTAATACAAAGAAACGAATATAAGGAACCAAGAAACACAATTTAAAATTTTGTAAAATAAATCCAAAAAAAATTAAATCAAATTCATGTGGATCGTTTAAAATATTGATGATTTAGATTTTGAATTTTATCCTTGTAGAAACGTTTAAAAAGATCATTTAAACCAATAACAAATTCAATATGTTCAATATGTTTGAGATATCAAGTTTCCCAAATATGGTGAAATTTTTAACGTTAGGATTCGGTTTTTACTACCCTTCTTTTTGATCTGATTCTTTAAAGTTACATTTTTCTCTCAGTGTCACCTTATGTGATTTTCAGAAACCAATATATGATAAGAACTTCGGGCACACAGACACGAGTAGACCAAATTTCTGACTTCGAAGAGTAAAATAACTTTTTAAAAATGCGAAATTTCTCTTCA
>JAGEOH010000797.1:7500-20000 GCA_032207245.1 Pardosa pseudoannulata | reverse complement strand
CTTACCTTGCTTGAACTCATTTGATTCGTATGATGACGTATGTATATAAGTGCTAGGAAGTTCATTGTAACATTTTCTTTATCACAATTGAACAGTCAAAAGCGTTCAGCTATAGAATGTGGATTCTTTTATGTAGGACTATTGTAATATCTAGTTGTGTAGTTCCTTGTTTGATTGGTATCTGCACACTCTATAACTCTACAGCAAATTTTGAATATAATGCATAACACTACCGGTCATCGACTTTAATAAATACAGCAATGCAACTAAAGATTCATATACACTTTTCACAACGCTTAGAAAATCAATTACTGCTACTGAGTTATGGAAGTATTGTGATTTTGAAAAAAAATTAGGGTTATAATGAATTGTCTATACAAACAAAAAACTGAATATTACTGCTTAAAGTTAATGTCATATTATACATGAACTTTATTCAGACAACACAATTACCTAGAGAAACGTAACTTTGATTCTGCATGGAAATGTTGAAATGATATTTCTAATTATGCCTCAAACAATGAAACTAATAAAAACTTGTATACTTTAATAGATATGTATAATATTTAAGTACAAAATTATCCTAAAGAAGATATTTTATTTTACTAACTTTATATAACTTGTGTTTTGGTATTTATATAAATATTATTTCTTTGCAGGTTGCTTCAAAGTCTGATGTCTACAATTTAGTGAGGTAAGCCGTTTAAACTTGTACGAAAAATTATACCAGGGATATATTAATTAAGTAGACTGTACTTAGGCATTTCTGTAGAGAAATCTGTGTGGTCTGTTGCATCAAAATTTAGTACAAATAGTTTCTCACACAGAGTTCGCGGTTCTGATTTCTGAATTAAATACTTAATTTTACCAGATGAATGCTGTCAGTAAGATAGGAAATTATTTATAAAGCAGCTAAACAAATTACGCAGATCTGATTAAACAGTTTATGAGGGAGTCTTGATTTTGTGAAAAATACATTTCACATTATATTTTACATATGGAAAATTATGTACATGTTATGAAATATAAAAATTACCTACTGAAGAACTATATTTTCATCCTTAGTGGCCGATAATTGTGCTATATTTTTAGAAATTTAAACAGTACATATAAAACAGCATACATGCAGAAGTTTGGCAAAATTTGCCTATTATTTTTCACTACAAAAGAGGTTTAAGGACCTACTGTTTACATTGGCTCAAATGCCATGTAATCTGTTTTACAATATATAAACTGATGGTTTTCAAAATAATGGAACACATCTGCAAAAAAAGTTGTTTAAAAGTGCTCTTCCAGGAGACAATAAGTAAGCGTGTCTTAATATCACAAGACACTGACAAATGTTTCAGGCTTCAGAAAAGTAAAAAACTAAATGTGTAAAAAAACATACTTTCAAAACTTTCTATGTACATTTGCCGTAGCATATCTACCAAATCGTACTTGATAATCACATATTTTGTTCATTCAGGATTTTGTTTATGCACTGACAACTGATTCAAGCTACCAATTCTGAAAGATAAATGGTTACTATTAACAAACTATATGTGCGACACGTACTAGTACGTTTTATGACGATTGATACTTGAGAGCGGGTCACGTACGAGTACGGATTAGTGTAACAACACGGTTTGTTTGTGAGTACAAAAATAACGGCATATACAGGAAAACGAAGCCTAATGTTTTTGTCTACTACATCATTTCTGGCAAAATTTAGACAAAACAAAAACTAGTTATTACATCAATCGATACGGAACCATAGAATGGGCAAAATTAAAACTATATACTACTATTTCTAATTGATTTTTCATATTTACGATACTATTATATATTTATTCACTAAAAAATATATTTTTGTTTACAAAAATCTTACGGTTGTTATTTATATATTTCTATTTATATATTGTTTATATATTTCAATATAAAATACGAAAAGTTGGTTTAAAAAATATAAATAATATTCGATCTACTGAGATTTAGATAAATAACTAAATTTACGAGCAAAACTCCCGCTCCCGGGATAATTTCGCTTTGAAATGTACCCGCACACAATGTGTTAATTCAAAGTAGTCTATACAAATGCACATTTCTTGACTGGCATGGAATTGCATAAAGGCGTTTGCGATTATACGAATGCTATCGAAAAGAAACGAAAAAGACTTAATAAATAAATCAGGGGTGGTTTTGATGACGTCTTATCTACAGGAATATTATGTATCAACCTAATATTTGTATCTCTAACATTTCATATTATTTTTTCACTGTTCTGTATTAAAAATTATCTCCAACTGAGTGCACCACTCCATCATACATGATACAATGGGCATTTTGAAATCTGTACTCTCACGATACTCGTTTCTGATAGAATAGTTTGTTGGACTAGTTAAAATCTCCCATACTGGATTGAGTTAGTTAAAGTTAAGAAATGACCTTATTCAACATGTATTACATTCATGCATTCTATATTATCACCAGGTCCTCCTAGTGGGAGTTGAGACGAAGGGCTAAATCAGTATATGCCCTTGCTGCTATCAGTGAGCTACCGACTGATGAACTAAATTCCAGAATTCTATCTAACTCCAACGCTGGCTGGACAGGTCGGGTTTACTCCTTCCCCCCCATTTCCCATCAGTGCGGGAGGTAGATCACCGGCGCTGTTACATCCTTTGCGCAATTAGCAGGGTATCGAGGCAAAAGAAGGACAAATAAAGAATTAGCGTTAGCAGAGGTAGCAAGATTACATCATTTTATTCAACCAGCTGTTGCTCAAAATAGTTGCGTGAAATGATTATCAGTGCTAAAGTCCTACGTTATAAAGTTTTAATATGTGACAAAAATAAAAATGAAATTAGTAATTTATATCTAGACTTCTTAACACCTAAAAGTTTACTATTAGTTTATCTTGAAAATGAAATCTTTATTGAAAGAAGTAGTGTAATCAAATAAGCATGAAACAAACTTAAATTTTCACAATGAGAATGTATATTGATGTTACATAAAATATATAAAACACGAAAAATAATTAGAAAAGAATTTGTGATTAAAATGGGAGAATATTTGACAGGAGTTGAGTCATCGAATATTATTTTTTATAAATACTCCTTCTGCATAGCATATTAATTGCTTTTTTTCCGTTTATAATTAGAATTTATATACAGTCAAAACTATGTATTGAATTGCCCATTTAAAATTAACAATTCAGAACAAAAATTGTCAGAGTTATATTATTTTTAAAAGTTTAAAATAACATTTTATGACAAAAAAAAAACAGGTTTCAATTGTGATAATCATGCTATTAGAAAAATGTCTTTTAATAGTGAAACAAATTCAGAAATTGAATTTTTTTTAGTACGAAAAATAATGTCCTATTTTTGTCAAAATCTTTCATTTCAGTGATACCCAGGTCCCTTAATCTATGATATTTTCTAGAATATTTTACTGTTGTTCGATACATTTTATGTAACAGAATAATTTTTGATATTAATAATAATACATATAAATTTAAATATTTTTAAATTGATATTTAAGACTATCTATAGTATTGAAAAAGTCCTAATTGCATTTCTTTAACTATATACACATAAAATATCGTATATCATATTTATAAATATTAATATACCTAAAAAATCTCACAAAATATTGAAAGTAATTCACAGATTACAAATCCCTTTGCTTCAAATAAATAATTTTAATATCGAAACTTATGTTTTATTCATTCCACACAAATGAAAAAGGAACAAATTTTAAGAAAGCCGAAAAAATAACTTGCATTAGATAGAGATGAAATATGCGTTAAATTTAAATCCGTTAATTATCGGTTGAAGTATTGCAACTCACGTTCTTGAAAAATAAAATAGAAGCCATAAAATTATTATCATGGCATAAAAAATTAAGAAATCTCACATAAGAGAAGTTTAATTACCCTTCGTTTAATGATATGAAAATGTTTTGAACAGGATTAAGTATTCCTACTTTATGATTTTAATTTGAGGTGTGTAAAAAAATAAATTGATATTTTTTTTCTCTCTTTGCTAAGAGAAAAGTGCTTACCCATTATATAACTTCTTGTGATCAGATTTCAACGTACTGAATATATTTTCGGCATTGTTGGTTCCGATAGTCAAAACTTCAAACAGGATGGACAATTGACATTGATTTTTTTCAATTACCTTATGGAATTTTTTTACAAAAATATATTTTCTTATCTGTACATCAGATGTACAGTGCACTGTGTTACAAATTTCAAACTTTCAGCATCATGAATATTTTTCTAAATTTGTTTGAGTGAGTGAATGTTTAGTGATAAGCTTTTTAAGGATATTTGGGGTTATAAAGAAGAAGTATCTGTAAACTTTCAAAAACAGTAGAAATAAAAAGGGTTATGTCCAGATGAAGCCCTTACCTCGAAATCATATTAGCTAAATTTTTTTAAAATTTGGTATATATAGTTTAACTTTAGGATATGGAAATATAATTTTATAGCATTGTAGAGGAAAAAAAATTACACAATAATATGCAAAAATCCCAGTTTTTTAACTGGCTTTGTTCGCTTTAATTCCGGTGTATAGAAATGTATAGATAAGAAATCATACTTTTATTTATGTGTGTAAACATACATATGGATATGCATGCTTTGGTGTGTATATCTATCCGTGTGTGTGTATATCAGTGCATGATAGATAGAGAAGCAGGAAAATTATGTCTTATTAACTATGAATATCTCATGAAAACTGCTTATAAATTTCTAAAGTTATGTATCTGATGGTTAATCACTTATTTCATGTATTCCTAGATTAACTCAGGATAAAAGATAATAAAAATGATTTCCAATTTTTTAAAAATCTCATTCACTCCAAGGAGTTATCGGCACATTAAAAATAACTGCAATATGGGAAAGATAACTTATCTATGTTTCAATACAGTATCTAAATGTCGAATATTTACAAATTTTGGGCTTTAGAAGATTTTATGCTATATGAATAGCACCATTGATATCTCCATTTCTGAAACTTCTTTTACTTGTGCGTTATCAGTTCCTTTTTACTTTCATTTATTATAAAACAAACACACGCACATACACAAGTCACATACACAAGCTCCTGTTCGTACACATACACGAAATTATTTCTCAAAACTGTACGAATTATATTAGTGATTTATATTTCATGGTTAGTACAGTTAAGAATCCCACATGATCTAACTCACTAAAATCAAATTGATTAAATCTTGGAACCCATCTAGTACCGTTAAAATATATGCTATTGTTTCAAAGAATTAAAAAACAGAAGAACTGTGAAAATTCTAATGAAATAACTTATCTAGGTATATGATAATAAACTAGTGGGAAACTTATCTGATTTTGGAAGTAATTCATCTATTTGGATAAATTACATCCTTCACACACTCTTAAAATTATTCAATAAATATACTCATATAAGATAGAATATTTAGTGCTTTTATATTCTGATAACATCAGTGATTCGTAACCTCTTTGTCACAACACACTAGTATACCAATAGATATTTTTCAGTGGACTGAGAGGAGTATGGATAAATAATTAAAATTACACACTACATTCTCTTGTTATAATAACATTTTCAGTATATCATTTGCTATATTTCTTGCTAACTGCATTCCTATATCAGCTTTTCAATCGTGTATTTACCCCTTAATAGCATTGATTTTTTTATCTGGAAACACGCAATCCATTTTTTACTCAGTATTTTAGTTCGAGAAGGGGTTGCATGCCGTTAAAGAAGTGTGGAAGTGAGACTTTTGATTTTTACTTTCGTAAGTAGGTAAAATTCAGATTATACATAAAAAAGAAAACAAAAAAATATCTGCAATAAGAATCGCAGGATTTTCAGAAAAAATTATATTTTTTTGATTGTTCGTTGGTTAATTGCACAATGAAGTCCACCTCATCATTTTTATAAAGTAGCTTATAAAATAAAGTAACTTACTGTTATACGCAAATATTTTTCTTCGATTTACTTTATGTTTTTAGGTGCTAGAAATAATTTCGTCGCCCAAATGAAAATAGCTGAGAAACACTGCAATACAGGATATTATGTGCATTCTCTATTTTCTATGTTTCCTAAGAATGACATTACATCCTGTAGAAAATTCCATACGTTGTATAAAAAACGAAAAATTTGATTACTTTTAAAGAAACATTCATATGACCATGAATATACATCTTACACTCTCAGAAACAAATCCAGATTAATTAAAGACATCTTTATAAATGCATTGCAGATATTTCAAGCATTATATGTTTACAAGGTGGTCCAAAGTTTCATATATTTTTGTAGATATTTCTGGTATTTTATTAGACTTCGGGGTGTAACCTTTACTGAAATATATATCTCTAATTTCCTCTCTAATAGCTGAACTGTATAAGATTACGGCGAAAAATCAGAAAAGTTGCTTAAACTTTGCACACCAGTATGGGAATGAAAAAATTGGTTCTGCAAGTTTTATGGCTATCTACAATGAATTTTATTATAGAACTTTAATAAATTTAATAATAAAACTTATGTTTAAATAGCTCATAAATTATTAGAGAATTATTAAAGAACATAAATTATTAGGGAGATAAAAGAAAAACATTTGCATACCATAGACGTGAAATAAGTATGCAATTTAATGTTATTAATTACTGTTTGAAATATTACAGCTGATGTTTATGAAAAACTAAAATGGAAGCCATAAAATTATTATCCTGATATTAGAAAGATAAAGAAATTCTGAAAAGCAGAAGTTTAATTACCGTTCCTTTAATGATACGATTTTTTTTATAATGCATTGCTACAGAATAATTTTTACTTTTAGATTATAAATAAAAAATAGGATACACTTCTTTTTTTTTCCCTCACCGCAATGTCACTATTTTATCATTTTAAAGGTAGTGTTACTGATATTTTTTTATCCTTTATTCATGATTGTGGAAAAAACTACAGCTGTAATTTTCCAGTCAGGAAGCATGGTATAAACAATTATGAGACAACATATATTTTTGACAGTGATGAGATTCGGAAAAAAAGTTATGTCAAATTTATGGAGCTATTTTATAAATAAATTTAGGCATTTATCTTTTTATAACAAACATATCATTGTGATGACCTCAAAGCAAGAATTCAATATCTTCCGTTTTTTTATCAATGAAATCTTATCTTTCAATGTTTACTCTTTTATCTATTTTCATTTTCATGGGATTCCATACGACGCAATCGGAACCTAAGTGGTATTTTTGCAATTTGGCTGACCAACCTGACAGCAAACAAACCTCAGTGATGCTGAATTTGCATGTTTGTCTGAGAAAGCGAGACCTGCATTTTTCAAGGAATCAAGTTTCTATCAGTTTGCTGGCAACTGTTTTCATAATGAAATGTGTATCAGTGCCATTCTCTTTTTTTGACGTTTTAACTTGAAATAAAATAAAGAAACCTTGTTAGTTTAGTCGGCAAAGGCAACGGTCTCGCAACTGAATGATTGTGGGTTTGAAGCTCTAGTCGAACTAAGACCAGAAGTTCGTCATTGTGTGACTGGGGTACTTAAAATGTCCTCCTTGTTCTCAAATAATACTTCTAGAGGTGGTAGGCCAAGCCTGGGGATCTTCTGCTTGGTCAATTTTTCTAAAGCACGATGACCCACTTGAACTAAGACATTCTTTCCCCCTAGCTATGCTCATCAAACGAAAGGTGCGCGTCTTCGTTTTAATTCTCATGGACTCTGGTCCACGTGCTTGATTCGTCCAAGTAACATTGGAAACAGCATCAACATAAAATAAATTGTTAAAAAATATTGAACTAACATAATGGAGATTTTAGATTGCTATTGACACCAAGAAAAAGAAATTTGGTGAACTCGGTGATGAGAATCTCGAAAAAACCATTGAATACCTCAAACTTTTCTTCTATACTCAATATGTAAATAAATGCTTTTTACTGACTATGCTATTTTAAATAAAGGTAAATGTAAAATGATAATGGTGACAATTTCATAACATGTTTTGATGTACTCTTTTGTTAATTGTTGTTCTAAAGCTGCAAACTTAAAATAACATAGTCGTAATTACGTGAAAGCTGTAAACAAGTATTCTTTTTAAAATCTTAAAAAAGTCTACCTTATAAAGTTTCTTTTGAGCATGCTGGAAATATAAGTGTTTCAATAGTGAGTATGTTTTAAATACTTAATAAACTTAATCATATATTTGTAAAATACTTCGAACTTGTTTCAAGTCTTATACGATTAGGAAATTTTTTGTCTTATTTTTATGAAATAAAAAATATATATAAAAATAATTCATTAAAAATATATATTATATTACGGTTTGTACAAGTTCTTAATTTAGTATATAGATATTAACCTTACAACTTAAATTACATTTTTCTCAAAACTTTTTTTTTCAAGAATAAAATGCGAAGATATATATCTTTTTGACATAAGAAGTTAAAATATTTATGATAATTAGAAAGTAAAGTAAAAATTGAAAAAAATCACAACTTATTAAAACTATTTAACAGTCTGAATGATTTTAATTCATTATATAGGTATATGAAATATACAAACACAGATGATTATTTAAGATTGGAGTAGAATCTTGTGTATATTTATATAATAGAATTTTATTTTCTTCAATATTATTTTTTCTATATTTTTATTGTTATCATTTAAGACGGATAACTTCATAAATATATAAAAGACAAAAGATGTATTGACTATTTCAAAAACATTTGTATACAATTTTTAAGTATATGAAATTTATGAAGCATGAAACATATAAACTTTCATCAAACGTCATTTTTTGAAAGATATGAAACCCCTTTATGATAATGTTATCTATTGCAGAAATTACGATATCAATCTAAGATTGCGTCATGATTTACAGGTTACACAATTCCAATTTTTAACTTTCATTTCTGAGTAGCTAAATCGATTGTCAAAAAAAAAGAGTTCATTCACAATGAAAATATGTGTGACAGTATAACAATGCTTAAAATTTGGTTTAGATACGATTCTGATTCAAATTATGTCGAAATTGAATAATAAATTGCAAAATTTTATTTATGTTGTTAAAATATTACAATCTGTGTGTTTTATTTAACGAAAAGAAATTTATAAAATTATCAAAACGGTAAAAAATATATTTTCATGCAATAAAAACGAATTATATTTTTTATATCTGTTAATTTAACACGTGTTATATATTGCAACTCACGTATTTTAACAAATGTAAAGTAAGCGGTAATGTTATCACGAATAAAAAACATGAATAAATAATGAAAATTAATTCCTCTTGATTTAATAAGATGAAAAATATACGTGTTAATACTTTAGAGTTGTTAATCTTAGGGAGGTTACGTAAAAAACAAAAAAGATCTTTACCATTTTTTATTAAAAAAATAATTATATCTCTTTACAGACAGTAATTAGCTTTTTTAATTTTTCAACTATATGTATATATATATATATATATATATATATATATATATATATATATATATATATATATATATATATATATATATATACCACACGCATACATATATGTATATATATAATTTTATTTAAAAGTATATGAACTCTTTAGCAGTTAACAATTCCTTCATAAAACATTAATATTATTAATCTTAATACATACGCTTACATAACCTAGAGAGAGGCAAAATACGTGTTTAAGTTAGTTTTATTAATTAGTGCTTGAAATATTACAGCTCGATTTTTTTTTAAATTAAGAAAGCCATAAAATTATCCACCTGGTTAAAAAAAATCGAAAAATATTGCAAAGAAGTTTAATTGCCTTTCTTTTTAAGTGATTTAAACTGCATGAAGTATTGCTCCTGCAGAATTCTTAATTTCCGATTATGGATATATAATAGAACGTTTTTCATTCTTTTGGAAATTACTGAGCATTATTTTTTTGTTTTATGACATCATTCCTTTTTTTATTTTTTTTTATTCAAGCTTGTTTAATTAATTACAAGATAATTCTATCTGTCGGAAAGTTTGAGTATATTTAAGCAATTACAAAGCATAAAATATATATTTTCAAGCGCTGATGGTTATGACTAGAACAATTAGGCGCAGCTAGTTCAAGTTCAGGATTTATGTTCCTTAATAAAGTACCTATAGTTTTACACAAACTGTTTTATATTGCACTGTATATCTCTTATTCTAAATCTTTTGATCACTATTTCGCTTTTTGATCTTAAATGATGAAATATTTTTATATTAACATAATATTAATAAGAATATACTAACAAATAATAAAATTACACAATTATACATTGCAAAACCGAAATATTAGAAACTCTTTAAAATCAAAATATTTGAAAAGTTCTGCAATGCATGACAATTTGCTCTCTAAACTTGGCCATATAGAGATCATACGTAAATTAACATTTTGCAATGAAACTTCGTGGGACTTTTGCACTTAAAGGAATATCCATACATTAAAAGGAAAAAAAAGTATTTTTAATAATCTTGTAACATAAATAAGAGGAAATAAGTATAAAAAATTCTACCTAACTCCTTGTAATGTTTACACGTGTAGCAAGCGTTCTAAGGTGGCTTGAAAGATTAAATAGAAGGTTATATAGTACCTTAGAGTGGTGTATCATTAACATTAATTGAATTGTACCTGTCTTTACTGCTTGCTAAACTACCACTACTTTGCTTCTATAATATGACAGCAGAAGATAATAAAATTTATTGCTACTAAACAAATTATATGAAACTTATAAACATAAAATAAATAAGTACAGGTTAAACTAGAACTAATATTTAACAAATTTCAAATTAAACTTTAAACCTTACTTAACTTTAAACACTTTGAACCTTATTATTAAACACAATTGGTGATTTACGCATCGAGGTATACGAGATCAGTTCTTGTTACTTCACATTACGCATTCCCCGATGACATTGAAGAAAGTAGAAAATGTCAGATTATCCATCTCTGCTCCTTCTCAGTAAAGTGGTGAATTACCGGTCTGCTGGTGACATCATTAATTCCTCTGATACCAAGGCAAGTAGTATACAGGATACAAGCACAAGAGAGCTGAGCGACAGTCAGGTGGTTTCTTCTTCTGCCTGCGTTTTTATCTTATGTAAAAATATGTCGGTTAACCGTGAAGCAAGTTTATCCAAATTTGTAAATAAAAAGTTAGATGAGGAAAAAAAATGTGCATAAAATATTTAATTAAGAAATTGTGTGACTGAGTCATCACACATGAATTAAATATATCATATATTTAGAAGATATAAACGTTCCGTTAAAATAATGCAACTTATGTTAGAACAACTTTTCTCTTAATTACGATAGTTTATATCCTCAGCCTACAAACTAACAGGACGGATGTAGTTTTGGAAAGAGAAATACAATTGTATAAACTGAATCATAAAAAATGGATTTAAGTACAATATTCAAGCAAACAAATAAAATTCTCGCTTACTGCACATGGAAGCTCTAATTTTAATTTGTATTCTCTAATTTCTATAACTTATTTAATCTTTACGGTAAGTTTCGTATTTAATCTTTGAATTTTTTAAGTATTTAATTTTTTCCATTTAAATTTAATTTTTTTTCTGATTAACAAATTCCAACTTTAATTTAGTGTATGCCTGTAATAGTTTATTGTAATTATCAGTATCTGGTGTCAATTCTGCGTTATCAACACAAGGTTAGGTCTGAAATTAGTGAAGTTAGAAGCTCTAATTTTAATTTGTATTCTCTAATTTCTATTTCCTTTTTAAACTTTATGTTTTATAATCTTTGAATTTTTTCGCTTAAATTTTAAGTTTTTCTTTCTGATTAACAAATTCCAACTTTAATTTAGTGTATGCCTGTAATAGTTTATTGTAATTATCAGTATCTGGTGTCAATTCTGCGTTATCAACACAAGCTTCTGCCTGAAGTTAGTAACTTTACAATTCTGACTAATGTTTCTTGTATTTTCTCGGAAGCTTTAGTAATCGATTTCTGAAAAGTAGTCTTTCTGCGGTACTGAACAGTTCGACCATACCTCCCGTAGAAACACCGAAAAACTATCCATTAGTTCAAAATAAACATCGGAAACACGTTTTTCTAATCCACCAATCCGTTTAAGTTTAGAGTCTCTAAATCTTTTTATTATTCTAAGTAAGTCTTGAGAGTAATTCCATTTAATGGTGATATGCTTCTCTAATAGGAGTGATAGGACTAGATTGAGACATAGAGCACACTTAGATCTCAGAACCCGACTGAGTTTGACTAACTTGAGTTAATTGGAGATATGACATAACTAACTCTTAAGCTGTATTCTATCATGAATAACCTTAATCAATGCATTGTGCATTTAATGTAAATACTATGTATTTCAATTAATCCAGGAAATCCATGCATTAAACAATTTCTTCAAATCTCAATTTGGTTCACTGTCTACTGACAACAAAAAAAATTTAGAATTAACATATAAATACCGAATTCCAATTAAAATACTAACAGTAAATGAATAACC
>JAGEOH010000796.1:0-27683 GCA_032207245.1 Pardosa pseudoannulata | reverse complement strand
TCGGCAATTTAATAAAATAAACGATTTAAGTCTAATTTGCAAGGTTAAAATCCATTTCCGAACAAAAAACTTGAAAATTTACAAAAACCGTAAAAAACACGGATTTGACGGATTTCGGAGCCATTCTGGGCATCGAAAAATCAACTTTCTTAAATGATAATAAAAATAGGTTTTTCGGACAGTTTTTCCTCGGCAATTTAATAAAATAAACGATTTAAGTCTAATTTGCAAGGTTAAAATCCATTTCCGAACAAAAAACTTGAAAATTTACAAAAACCGTAAAAAACACGGATTTGACGGATTTCGGAGCCATTCTGGGCATCGAAAAATCAACTTTCTTAAATGATAATAAAAATAGGTTTTTCGGACAGTTTTTCCTCGGCAATTTAATAAAATAAACGATTTAAGTCTAATTTGCAAGGTTAAAATCCATTTCCGAACAAAAAACTTGAAAATTTACAAAAAGCGTAAAAAACACGGATTTGACGGATTTCGGAGCCATTCTGGGCATCGAAAAATCAACTTTCTTAAATGATAATAAAAATAGGTTTTTCGGACAGTTTTTCCTCGGCAATTTAATAAAATAAACGATTTAAGTCTAATTTGCAAGGTTAAAATCCATTTCCGAACAAAAAACTTGAAAATTTACAAAAACCGTAAAAAACACGGATTTGGCGGATTTCGGAGCCATTCTGGCATCGAAAAATCAACTTTCTTAAATGATAATAAAAATAGGTTTTTCGGACAGTTTTTCCTCGGCAATTTAATAAAATAAACGATTTAAGTCTAATTTGCAAGGTTAAAATCCATTTCCGAACAAAAAACTTTAAAATTTACAAAAACCGTAAAAAACATGGATTTGGCGGATTTCGGAGCCATTTCGGGCATCGAAAAATCAACTTTCTTAAATGATAATAAAAATAGGTTTTTCGGACAGTTTTTCCTCGGCAATTTAATAAAATAAACGATTTAAGTCTAATTTGCAAGGTTAAAATCCATTTCCGAACAAAAAACTTGAAAATTTACAAAAAGCGTAAAAAACACGGATTTGACGGATTTCGGAGCCATTCTGGGCATCGAAAAATCAACTTTCTTAAATGATAATAAAAATAGGTTTTTCGGACAGTTTTTCCTCGGCAATTTAATAAAATAAACGATTTAAGTCTAATTTGCAAGGTTAAAATCCATTTCCGAACAAAAAACTTGAAAATTTACAAAAAGCGTAAAAAACACGGATTTGACGGATTTCGGAGCCATTCTGGGCATCGAAAAATCAACTTTCTTAAATGATAATAAAAATAGGTTTTTTCGGACAGTTTTTCCTCGGCAATTTAATAAAATAAACGATTTAAGTCTAATTTGCAAGGTTAAAATCCATTTCCGAACAAAAAACTTGAAAATTTACAAAAACCGTAAAAAACACGGATTTGACGGATTTCGGAGCCATTCTGGGCATCGAAAAATCAACTTTCTTAAATGATAATAAAAATAGGTTTTTCGGACAGTTTTTCCTCGGCAATTTAATAAAATAAACGATTTAAGTCTAATTTGCAAGGTTAAAATCCATTTCCGAACAAAAAAACTTGAAAATTTACAAAAAGCGTAAAAAACACGGATTTGACGGATTTCGGAGCCATTCTGGGCATCGAAAAATCAACTTTCTTAAATGATAATAAAAATAGGTTTTTCGGACAGTTTTTCCTCGGCAATTTAATAAAATAAACGATTTAAGTCTAATTTGCAAGGTTAAAATCCATTTCCGAACAAAAAACTTAAAAATTTACAAAAACCGTAAAAAACACGGATTTGGCGGATTTCGGAGCCATTCTGGGCATCGAAAAATCAACTTTCTTAAATGATAATAAAAATAGGTTTTTCGGACAGTTTTTCCTCGGCAATTTAATAAAATAAACGATTTAAGTCTAATTTGCAAGGTTAAAATCCATTTCCGAACAAAAAACTTGAAAATTTACAAAAACCGTAAAAAACACGGATTTGACGGATTTCGGAGCCATTCTGGGCATCGAAAAATCAACTTTCTTAAATGATAATAAAAATAGGTTTTTCGGACAGTTTTTCCTCGGCAATTTAATAAAATAAACGATTTAAGTCTAATTTGCAAGGTTAAAATCCATTTCCGAACAAAAAACTTGAAAATTTACAAAAACCGTAAAAAAACACGGATTTGACGGATTTCGGAGCCATTCTGGGCATCGAAAAATCAACTTTCTTAAATGATAATAAAAATAGGTTTTTCGGACAGTTTTTTCTCGGCAATTTAATAAAATAAACGATTTAAGTCTAATTTGCAAGGTTAAAATCCATTTCCGAACAAAAAACTTGAAAATTTACAAAAACCGTAAAAAACACGGATTTGACGGATTTCGGAGCCATTCTGGGCATCGAAAAATCAACTTTCTTAAATGATAATAAAAATAGTTTTTTCGGACAGTTTTTCCTCGGCAATTTAATAAAATAAACGATTTAAGTCTAATTTGCAAGGTTAAAATCCATTTCCGAACAAAAAACTTGAAAATTTACAAAAAGCGTAAAAAACACGGATTTGATAAATTTCGGAGCCATTCTGGGCATCGAAAAATCAACTTTCTTAAATGATAATAAAAATAGGTTTTTCGGACAGTTTTTCCTCGGCAATTTAATAAAATAAACGATTTAAGTCTAATTTGCAAGGTTAAAATCCATTTCCGAACAAAAAACTTGAAAATTTACAAAAGCGTAAAAAACACGGATTTGACGGATTTCGGAGCCATTCTGGGCATCGAAAAATCAACTTTCTTAAATGATAATAAAAATAGGTTTTTCGGACAGTTTTTCCTCGGCAATTTAATAAAATAAACGATTTAAGTCTAATTTGCAAGGTTAAAATCCATTTCCGAACAAAAAACTTGAAAATTTACAAAAACCGTAAAAAACACGGATTTGGCGGATTTCGGAGCCATTTCGGGCATCGAAAAATCAACTTTCTTAAATGATAATAAAAATAGGTTTTTCGGACAGTTTTTCCTCGGCAATTTAATAAAATAAACGATTTAAGTCTAATTTGCAAGGGTAAAATCCATTTCCGAACAAAAAACTTGAAAATTTACAAAAACCGTAAAAAACACAGATTTGACGGATTTCGGAGCCATTCTGGGCATCAAAAAATCAACTTTCTTAAATGATAATAAAAATAGGTTTTTCGGACAGTTTTTCCTCGGCAATTTAATAAAATAAACGATTTAAGTCTAATTTGCAAGGTTAAAATCCATTTCCGAACAAAAAACTTGAAAATTTACAAAAAGCGTAAAAAACACGGATTTGACGGATTTCGGAGCCATTCTGGGCATCGAAAAATCAACTTTCTTAAATGATAATAAAAATAGGTTTTTCGGACAGTTTTTCCTCGGCAATTTAATAAAATAAACGATTTAAGTCTAATTTGCAAGGTTAAAATCCATTTCCGAACAAAAAACTTGAAAATTTACAAAAACCGTAAAAAACACGGATTTGACGGATTTCGGAGCCATTCTGGGCATCGAAAAATCAACTTTCTTAAATGATAATAAAAATAGGTTTTTCGGACAGTTTTTCCTCGGCAATTTAATAAAATAAACGATTTAAGTCTAATTTGCAAGGTTAAAATCCATTTCCGAACAAAAAACTTGAAAATTTACAAAAACCGTAAAAAACACGGATTTGACGGATTTCGGAGCCATTCTGGGCATCGAAAAATCAACTTTCTTAAATGATAATAAAAATAGGTTTTTCGGACAGTTTTTCCTCGGCAATTTAATAAAATAAACGATTTAAGTCTAATTTGCAAGGTTAAAATCCATTTCCGAACAAAAAACTTGAAAATTTACAAAAAGCGTAAAAAACACGGATTTGACGGATTTCGGAGCCATTCTGGGCATCGAAAAATCAACTTTCTTAAATGATAATAAAAATAGGTTTTTCGGACAGTTTTTCCTCGGCAATTTAATAAAATAAACGATTTAAGTCTAATTTGCAAGGTTAAAATCCATTTCCGAACAAAAAACTTGAAAATTTACAAAAAGCGTAAAAAACACGGATTTGACGGATTTCGGAGCCATTCTGGGCATCGAAAAATCAACTTTCTTAAATGATAATAAAAATAGGTTTTTCGGACAGTTTTTCCTCGGCAATTTAATAAAATAAACGATTTAAGTCTAATTTGCAAGGTTAAAATCCATTTCCGAACAAAAAACTTGAAAATTTACAAAAAGCGTAAAAAACACGGATTTGACGGATTTCGGAGCCATTCTGGGCATCGAAAAATCAACTTTCTTAAATGATAATAAAAATAGGTTTTTCGGACAGTTTTTCCTCGGCAATTTAATAAAATAAACGATTTAAGTCTAATTTGCAAGGTTAAAATCCATTTCCGAACAAAAAACTTGAAAATTTACAAAAACCGTAAAAAACACGGATTTGACGGATTTCGGAGCCATTCTGGGCATCGAAAAATCAACTTTCTTAAATGATAATAAAAATAGGTTTTTCGGACAGTTTTTCCTCGGCAATTTAATAAAATAAACGATTTAAGTCTAATTTGCAAGGTTAAAATCCATTTCCGAACAAAAAACTTGAAAATTTACAAAAACCGTAAAAAACACGGATTTGACGGATTTCGGAGCCATTCTGGGCATCGAAAAATCAACTTTCTTAAATGATAATAAAAATAGGTTTTTTCGGACAGTTTTTCCTCGGCAATTTAATAAAATAAACGATTTAAGTCTAATTTGCAAGGTTAAAATCCATTTCCGAACAAAAAACTTGAAAATTTACAAAAACCGTAAAAAACACGGATTTGACGGATTTCGGAGCCATTCTGGGCATCGAAAAATCAACTTTCTTAAATGATAATAAAAATAGGTTTTTCGGACAGTTTTTCCTCGGCAATTTAATAAAATAAACGATTTAAGTCTAATTTGCAAGGTTAAAATCCATTTCCGAACAAAAAACTTGAAAATTTACAAAAAACCGTAAAAAACACGGATTTGACGGATTTCGGAGCCATTCTGGGCATCGAAAAATCAACTTTCTTAAATGATAATAAAAATAGGTTTTTCGGACAGTTTTTCCTCGGCAATTTAATAAAATAAACGATTTAAGTCTAATTTGCAAGGTTAAAATCCATTTCCGAACAAAAAACTTGAAAATTTACAAAAACCGTAAAAAAACACGGATTTGACGGATTTCGGAGCCATTCTGGGCATCGAAAAATCAACTTTCTTAAATGATAATAAAAATAGGTTTTTCGGACAGTTTTTCCTCGGCAATTTAATAAAATAAACGATTTAAGTCTAATTTGCAAGGTTAAAATCCATTTCCGAACAAAAAACTTGAAAATTTACAAAAAGCGTAAAAAACACGGATTTGACGGATTTCGGAGCCATTCTGGGCATCGAAAAATCAACTTTCTTAAATGATAATAAAAATAGGTTTTTTCGGACAGTTTTTCCTCGGCAATTTAATAAAATAAACGATTTAAGTCTAATTTGCAAGGTTAAAATCCATTTCCGAACAAAAAACTTGAAAATTTACAAAAAGCGTAAAAAACACGGATTTGACGGATTTCGGAGCCATTCTGGGCATCGAAAAATCAACTTTCTTAAATGATAATAAAAATAGGTTTTTCGGACAGTTTTTCCTCGGCAATTTAATAAAATAAACGATTTAAGTCTAATTTGCAAGGTTAAAATCCATTTCCGAACAAAAAACTTGAAAATTTACAAAAACCGTAAAAAACACGGATTTGACGGATTTCGGAGCCATTCTGGGCATCGAAAAATCAACTTTCTTAAATGATAATAAAAATAGGTTTTTCGGACAGTTTTTCCTCGGCAATTTAATAAAATAAACGATTTAAGTCTAATTTGCAAGGTTAAAATCCATTTCCGAACAAAAAACTTGAAAATTTACAAAAAGCGTAAAAAACACGGATTTGACGGATTTCGGAGCCATTCTGGGCATCGAAAAATCAACTTTCTTAAATGATAATAAAAATAGGTTTTTCGGACAGTTTTTCCTCGGCAATTTAATAAAATAAACGATTTAAGTCTAATTTGCAAGGTTAAAATCCATTTCCGAACAAAAAACTTGAAAATTTACAAAAAACCGTAAAAAACACGGATTTGACGGATTTCGGAGCCATTCTGGGCATCGAAAAATCAACTTTCTTAAATGATAATAAAAATAGGTTTTTCGGACAGTTTTCCTCGGCAATTTAATAAAATAAACGATTTAAGTCTAATTTGCAAGGTTAAAATCCATTTCCGAACAAAAAACTTGAAAATTTACAAAAACCGTAAAAAACACGGATTTGACGGATTTCGGAGCCATTCTGGGCATCGAAAAATCAACTTTCTTAAATGATAATAAAAATAGGTTTTTCGGACAGTTTTTCCTCGGCAATTTAATAAAATAAACGATTTAAGTCTAATTTGCAAGGTTAAAATCCATTTCCGAACAAAAAACTTGAAAATTTACAAAAACCGTAAAAAAACGGATTTGACGGATTTCGGAGCCATTCTGGGCATCGAAAAATCAACTTTCTTAAATGATAATAAAAATAGGTTTTTCGGACAGTTTTTCCTCGGCAATTTAATAAAATAAACGATTTAAGTCTAATTTGCAAGGTTAAAATCCATTTCCGAACAAAAAACTTGAAAATTTACAAAAACCGTAAAAAACACGGATTTGACGGATTTCGGAGCCATTCTGGGCATCGAAAAATCAACTTTCTTAAATGATAATAAAAATAGGTTTTTCGGACAGTTTTTCCTCGGCAATTTAATAAAATAAACGATTTAAGTCTAATTTGCAAGGTTAAAATCCATTTCCGAACAAAAAACTTTGAAAATTTACAAAAACCGTAAAAAACACGGATTTGACGGATTTCGGAGCCATTCTGGGCATCGAAAAATCAACTTTCTTAAATGATAATAAAAATAGGTTTTTCGGACAGTTTTTCCTCGGCAATTTAATAAAATAAACGATTTAAGTCTAATTTGCAAGGTTAAAATCCATTTCCGAACAAAAAACTTGAAAATTTACAAAAAACCGTAAAAAACACGGATTTGACGGATTTCGGAGCCATTCTGGGCATCGAAAAATCAACTTTCTTAAATGATAATAAAAATAGGTTTTTCGGACAGTTTTTCCTCGGCAATTTAATAAAATAAACGATTTAAGTCTAATTTGCAAGGTTAAAATCCATTTCCGAACAAAAAACTTGAAAATTTACAAAAAGCGTAAAAAACACGGATTTGACGGATTTCGGAGCCATTCTGGGCATCGAAAAATCAACTTTCTTAAATGATAATAAAAATAGGTTTTTCGGACAGTTTTTCCTCGGCAATTTAATAAAATAAACGATTTAAGTCTAATTTGCAAGGTTAAAATCCATTTCCGAACAAAAAACTTGAAAATTTACAAAAAGCGTAAAAAACACGGATTTGACGGATTTCGGAGCCATTCTGGGCATCGAAAAATCAACTTTCTTAAATGATAATAAAAATAGGTTTTTCGGACAGTTTTTTCCTCGGCAATTTAATAAAATAAACGATTTAAGTCTAATTTGCAAGGTTAAAATCCATTTCCGAACAAAAAACTTGAAAATTTACAAAAAGCGTAAAAAACACGGATTTGACGGATTTCGGAGCCATTCTGGGCATCGAAAAATCAACTTTCTTAAATGATAATAAAAATAGGTTTTTCGGACAGTTTTTCCTCGGCAATTTAATAAAATAAACGATTTAAGTCTAATTTGCAAGGTTAAAATCCATTTCCGAACAAAAAACTTGAAAATTTACAAAAACCGTAAAAAACACGGATTTGACGGATTTCGGAGCCATTCTGGGCATCGAAAAATCAACTTTCTTAAATGATAATAAAAATAGGTTTTTCGGACAGTTTTTCCTCGGCAATTTAATAAAATAAACGATTTAAGTCTAATTTGCAAGGTTAAAATCCATTTCCGAACAAAAAACTTGAAAATTTACAAAAAGCGTAAAAAACACGGATTTGACGGATTTCGGAGCCATTCTGGGCATCGAAAAATCAACTTTCTTAAATGATAATAAAAATAGGTTTTTCGGACAGTTTTTCCTCGGCAATTTAATAAAATAAACGATTTAAGTCTAATTTGCAAGGTTAAAATCCATTTCCGAACAAAAAACTTGAAAATTTACAAAAAGCGTAAAAAACACGGATTTGACGGATTTCGGAGCCATTCTGGGCATCGAAAAATCAACTTTCTTAAATGATAATAAAAATAGGTTTTTCGGACAGTTTTTTCCTCGGCAATTTAATAAAATAAACGATTTAAGTCTAATTTGCAAGGTTAAAATCCATTTCCGAACAAAAAACTTGAAAATTTACAAAAACCGTAAAAAACACGGATTTGACGGATTTCGGAGCCATTCTGGGCATCGAAAAATCAACTTTCTTAAATGATAATAAAAATAGGTTTTTCGGACAGTTTTTCCTCGGCAATTTAATAAAATAAACGATTTAAGTCTAATTTGCAAGGTTAAAATCCATTTCCGAACAAAAAACTTAAAAATTTACAAAAACCGTAAAAAACACGGATTTGACGGATTTCGGAGCCATTCTGGGCATCGAAAAATCAACTTTCTTAAATGATAATAAAAATAGGTTTTTCGGACAGTTTTTCCTCGGCAATTTAATAAAATAAACGATTTAAGTCTAATTTGCAAGGTTAAAATCCATTTCCGAACAAAAAACTTGAAAATTTACAAAAAAAGTAAAAAACACGGATTTGACGGATTTCGGAGCCATTCTGGGCATCGAAAAATCAACTTTCTTAAATGATAATAAAAATAGGTTTTTCGGACAGTTTTTTCCTCGGCAATTTAATAAAATAAACGATTTAAGTCTAATTTGCAAGGTTAAAATCCATTTCCGAACAAAAAACTTGAAAATTTACAAAAAGCGTAAAAAACACGGATTTGACGGATTTCGGAGCCATTCTGGGCATCGAAAAATCAACTTTCTTAAATGATAATAAAAATAGGTTTTTCGGACAGTTTTTCCTCGGCAATTTAATAAAATAAACGATTTAAGTCTAATTTGCAAGGTTAAAATCCATTTCCGAACAAAAAACTTGAAAATTTACAAAAAGCGTAAAAAACACGGATTTGACGGATTTCGGAGCCATTCTGGGCATCGAAAAATCAACTTTCTTAAATGATAATAAAAATAGGTTTTTCGGACAGTTTTTCCTCGGCAATTTAATAAAATAAACGATTTAAGTCTAATTTGCAAGGTTAAAATCCATTTCCGAACAAAAAACTTGAAAATTTACAAAAACCGTAAAAACACGGATTTGACGGATTTCGGAGCCATTCTGGGCATCGAAAAATCAACTTTCTTAAATGATAATAAAAATAGGTTTTTCGGACAGTTTTTTCCTCGGCAATTTAATAAAATAAACGATTTAAGTCTAATTTGCAAGGTTAAAATCCATTTCCGAACAAAAAACTTGAAAATTTACAAAAAGCGTAAAAAACACGGATTTGACGGATTTCGGAGCCATTCTGGGCATCGAAAAATCAACTTTCTTAAATGATAATAAAAATAGGTTTTTCGGACAGTTTTTTCCTCGGCAATTTAATAAAATAAACGATTTAAGTCTAATTTGCAAGGTTAAAATCCATTTCCGAACAAAAAACTTGAAAATTTACAAAAAGCGTAAAAAACACGGATTTGACGGATTTCGGAGCCATTCTGGGCATCGAAAAATCAACTTTTTTTAAATGATAATAAAAATAGGTTTTTCGGACAGTTTTTCCTCGGCAATTTAATAAAATAAACGATTTAAGTCTAATTTGCAAGGTTAAAATCCATTTCCGAACAAAAAACTTGAAAATTTACAAAAACCGTAAAAAACACGGATTTGACGGATTTCGGAGCCATTCTGGGCATCGAAAAATCAACTTTCTTAAATGATAATAAAAATAGGTTTTTCGGACAGTTTTTCCTCGGCAATTTAATAAAATAAACGATTTAAGTCTAATTTGCAAGGTTAAAATCCATTTCCGAACAAAAAACTTGAAAATTTACAAAAACCGTAAAAAACACGGATTTGACGGATTTCGGAGCCATTCTGGGCATCGAAAAATCAACTTTCTTAAATGATAATAAAAATAGGTTTTTCGGACAGTTTTTCCTCGGCAATTTAATAAAATAAACGATTTAAGTCTAATTTGCAAGGTTAAAATCCATTTCCGAACAAAAAACTTGAAAATTTACAAAAAGCGTAAAAAACACGGATTTGACGGATTTCGGAGCCATTCTGGGCATCGAAAAATCAACTTTCTTAAATGATAATAAAAATAGGTTTTTCGGACAGTTTTTCCTCGGCAATTTAATAAAATAAACGATTTAAGTCTAATTTGCAAGGTTAAAATCCATTTCCGAACAAAAAACTTGAAAATTTACAAAAAGCGTAAAAAACACGGATTTGACGGATTTCGGAGCCATTCTGGGCATCGAAAAATCAACTTTCTTAAATGATAATAAAAATAGGTTTTTCGGACAGTTTTTCCTCGGCAATTTAATAAAATAAACGATTTAAGTCTAATTTGCAAGGTTAAAATCCATTTCCGAACAAAAAACTTGAAAATTTACAAAAACCGTAAAAAACACGGATTTGACGGATTTCGGAGCCATTCTGGGCATCGAAAAATCAACTTTCTTAAATGATAATAAAAATAGGTTTTTCGGACAGTTTTTCCTCGGCAATTTAATAAAATAAACGATTTAAGTCTAATTTGCAAGGTTAAAATCCATTTCCGAACAAAAAACTTGAAAATTTACAAAAACCGTAAAAAACACGGATTTGACGGATTTCGGAGCCATTCTGGGCATCGAAAAATCAACTTTCTTAAATGATAATAAAAATAGGTTTTTCGGACAGTTTTTCCTCGGCAATTTAATAAAATAAACGATTTAAGTCTAATTTGCAAGGTTAAAATCCATTTCCGAACAAAAAACTTGAAAATTTACAAAAACCGTAAAAAACACGGATTTGACGGATTTCGGAGCCATTCTGGGCATCGAAAAATCAACTTTCTTAAATGATAATAAAAATAGGTTTTTCGGACAGTTTTTCCTCGGCAATTTAATAAAATAAACGATTTAAGTCTAATTTGCAAGGTTAAAAATCCATTTCCGAACAAAAAACTTGAAAATTTACAAAAAGCGTAAAAAACACGGATTTGACGGATTTCGGAGCCATTCTGGGCATCGAAAAATCAACTTTCTTAAATGATAATAAAAATAGGTTTTTCGGACAGTTTTTCCTCGGCAATTTAATAAAATAAACGATTTAAGTCTAATTTGCAAGGTTAAAATCCATTTCCAAACAAAAACTTGAAAATTTACAAAAACCGTAAAAAACACGGATTTGACGGATTTCGGAGCCATTCTGGGCATCGAAAAATCAACTTTCTTAAATGATAATAAAAATAGGTTTTTCGGACAGTTTTTCCTCGGCAATTTAATAAAATAAACGATTTAAGTCTAATTTGCAAGGTTAAAATCCATTTCCGAACAAAAAACTTGAAAATTTACAAAAACGTTAAAATACGGATTTGACGGATTTCGGAGCCATTCTGGGCATCGAAAAATCAACTTTCTTAAATGATAATAAAAATAGGTTTTTCGGACAGTTTTTCCTCGGCAATTTAATAAAATAAACGATTTAAGTCTAATTTGCAAGGTTAAAAATCCATTTCCGAACAAAAAACTTGAAAATTTACAAAAACCGTAAAAAAACACGGATTTGACGGATTTCGGAGCCATTCTGGGCATCGAAAAATCAACTTTCTTAAATGATAATAAAAATAGGTTTTTTCGGACAGTTTTTCCTCGGCAATTTAATAAAATAAACGATTTAAGTCTAATTTGCAAGGTTAAAATCCATTTCCGAACAAAAAACTTGAAAATTTACAAAAACCGTAAAAAACACGGATTTGACGGATTTCGGAGCCATTCTGGGCATCGAAAAATCAACTTTCTTAAATGATAATAAAAATAGGTTTTTCGGACAGTTTTTCCTCGGCAATTTAATAAAATAAACGATTTAAGTCTAATTTGCAAGGTTAAAATCCATTTCCGAACAAAAAACTTGAAAATTTACAAAAAACCGTAAAAAACACGGATTTGACGGATTTCGGAGCCATTCTGGGCATCGAAAAATCAACTTTCTTAAATGATAATAAAAATAGGTTTTTCGGACAGTTTTTCCTCGGCAATTTAATAAAATAAACGATTTAAGTCTAATTTGCAAGGTTAAAATCCATTTCCGAACAAAAAACTTGAAAATTTACAAAAACCGTAAAAAACACGGATTTGACGGATTTCGGAGCCATTCTGGGCATCGAAAAATCAACTTTCTTAAATGATAATAAAAATAGGTTTTTCGGACAGTTTTTCCTCGGCAATTTAATAAAATAAACGATTTAAGTCTAATTTGCAAGGTTAAAATCCATTTCCGAACAAAAAACTTGAAAATTTACAAAAACCGTAAAAAACACGGATTTGACGGATTTCGGAGCCATTCTGGGCATCGAAAAATCAACTTTCTTAAATGATAATAAAAATAGGTTTTTCGGACAGTTTTTCCTCGGCAATTTAATAAAATAAACGATTTAAGTCTAATTTGCAAGGTTAAAATCCATTTCCGAACAAAAAACTTGAAAATTTACAAAAACCGTAAAAAACACGGATTTGACGGATTTCGGAGCCATTCTGGGCATCGAAAAATCAACTTTCTTAAATGATAATAAAAATAGGTTTTTCGGACAGTTTTTCCTCGGCAATTTAATAAAATAAACGATTTAAGTCTAATTTGCAAGGTTAAAATCCATTTCCGAACAAAAAACTTGAAAATTTACAAAAACCGTAAAAAACACGGATTTGACGGATTTCGGAGCCATTCTGGGCATCGAAAAATCAACTTTCTTAAATGATAATAAAAATAGGTTTTTCGGACAGTTTTTCCTCGGCAATTTAATAAAATAAACGATTTAAGTCTAATTTGCAAGGTTAAAATCCATTTCCGAACAAAAAACTTGAAAATTTACAAAAACCGTAAAAAACACGGATTTGACGGATTTCGGAGCCATTCTGGGCATCGAAAAATCAACTTTCTTAAATGATAATAAAAATAGGTTTTTCGGACAGTTTTTCCTCGGCAATTTAATAAAATAAACGATTTAAGTCTAATTTGCAAGGTTAAAATCCATTTCCGAACAAAAAACTTGAAAATTTACAAAAACCGTAAAAAACACGGATTTGACGGATTTCGGAGCCATTCTGGGCATCAAAAAATCAACTTTCTTAAATGATAAAAAAATAGGTTTTTCGGACAGTTTTTCCTCGGCAATTTAATAAAATAAACGATTTAAGTCTAATTTGCAAGGTTAAAATCCATTTCCGAACAAAAAACTTGAAAATTTACAAAAACCGTAAAAAACACGGATTTGACGGATTTCGGAGCCATTCTGGGCATCGAAAAATCAACTTTCTTAAATGATAATAAAAATAGGTTTTTCGGACAGTTTTTCCTCGGCAATTTAATAAAATAAACGATTTAAGTCTAATTTGCAAGGTTAAAATCCATTTCCGAACAAAAAACTTGAAAATTTACAAAAACCGTAAAAAACACGGATTTGACGGATTTCGGAGCCATTCTGGGCATCGAAAAATCAACTTTCTTAAATGATAATAAAAATAGGTTTTTCGGACAGTTTTTCCTCGGCAATTTAATAAAATAAACGATTTAAGTCTAATTTGCAAGGTTAAAATCCATTTCCGAACAAAAACTTGAAAATTTACAAAAACCGTAAAAAACACGGATTTGACGGATTTCGGAGCCATTCTGGGCATCGAAAAATCAACTTTCTTAAATGATAATAAAAATAGGTTTTTCGGACAGTTTTTCCTCGGCAATTTAATAAAATAAACGATTTAAGTCTAATTTGCAAGGTTAAAATCCATTTCCGAACAAAAAACTTGAAAATTTACAAAAACCGTAAAAAACACGGATTTGACGGATTTCGGAGCCATTCTGGGCATCGAAAAATCAACTTTCTTAAATGATAATAAAAATAGGTTTTTCGGACAGTTTTTTCCTCGGCAATTTAATAAAATAAACGATTTAAGTCTAATTTGCAAGGTTAAAATCCATTTCCGAACAAAAAACTTGAAAATTTACAAAAACCGTAAAAAACACGGATTTGACGGATTTCGGAGCCATTCTGGGCATCGAAAAATCAACTTTCTTAAATGATAATAAAAATAGGTTTTTCGGACAGTTTTTTCCTCGGCAATTTAATAAAATAAACGATTTAAGTCTAATTTGCAAGGTTAAAATCCATTTCCGAACAAAAAACTTGAAAATTTACAAAAACCGTAAAAAACACGGATTTGACGGATTTCGGAGCCATTCTGGGCATCGAAAAATCAACTTTCTTAAATGATAATAAAAATAGGTTTTTCGGACAGTTTTTCCTCGGCAATTTAATAAAATAAACGATTTAAGTCTAATTTGCAAGGTTAAAATCCATTTCCGAACAAAAAACTTGAAAATTTACAAAAAACCGTAAAAAACACGGATTTGACGGATTTCGGAGCCATTCTGGGCATCGAAAAATCAACTTTCTTAAATGATAATAAAAATAGGTTTTTCGGACAGTTTTTTCCTCGGCAATTTAATAAAATAAACGATTTAAGTCTAATTTGCAAGGTTAAAATCCATTTCCGAACAAAAAACTTGAAAATTTACAAAAACCGTAAAAAACACGGATTTGACGGATTTCGGAGCCATTCTGGGCATCGAAAAATCAACTTTCTTAAATGATAATAAAAATAGGTTTTTCGGACAGTTTTTCCTCGGCAATTTAATAAAATAAACGATTTAAGTCTAATTTGCAAGGTTAAAATCCATTTCCGAACAAAAAACTTGAAAATTTACAAAAAACCGTAAAAAACACGGATTTGACGGATTTCGGAGCCATTCTGGGCATCAAAAATCAACTTTCTTAAATGATAATAAAAATAGGTTTTTCGGACAGTTTTTCCTCGGCAATTTAATAAAATAAACGATTTAAGTCTAATTTGCAAGGTTAAAATCCATTTCCGAACAAAAAACTTGAAAATTTACAAAAACCGTAAAAAACACGGATTTGACGGATTTCGGAGCCATTCTGGGCATCGAAAAATCAACTTTCTTAAATGATAATAAAAATAGGTTTTTCGGACAGTTTTTTCCTCGGCAATTTAATAAAATAAACGATTTAAGTCTAATTTGCAAGGTTAAAATCCATTTCCGAACAAAAAACTTGAAAATTTACAAAAACCGTAAAAAACACGGATTTGACGGATTTCGGAGCCATTCTGGGCATCGAAAAATCAACTTTCTTAAATGATAATAAAAATAGGTTTTTCGGACAGTTTTTCCTCGGCAATTTAATAAAATAAACGATTTAAGTCTAATTTGCAAGGTTAAAATCCATTTCCGAACAAAAAACTTGAAAATTTACAAAAACCGTAAAAAACACGGATTTGACGGATTTCGGAGCCATTCTGGGCATCGAAAAATCAACTTTCTTAAATGATAATAAAAATAGGTTTTTCGGACAGTTTTTTCCTCGGCAATTTAATAAAATAAACGATTTAAGTCTAATTTGCAAGGTTAAAATCCATTTCCGAACAAAAAACTTGAAAATTTACAAAAACCGTAAAAAACACGGATTTGACGGATTTCGGAGCCATTCTGGGCATCCAAAAAATCAACTTTCTTAAATGATAATAAAAATAGGTTTTTCGGACAGTTTTTCCTCGGCAATTTAATAAAATAAACGATTTAAGTCTAATTTGCAAGGTTAAAATCCATTTCCGAACAAAAAACTTGAAAATTTACAAAAAGCGTAAAAAACACGGATTTGACGGATTTCGGAGCCATTCTGGGCATCGAAAAATCAACTTTCTTAAATGATAATAAAAATAGGTTTTTCGGACAGTTTTTCCTCGGCAATTTAATAAAATAAACGATTTAAGTCTAATTTGCAAGGTTAAAATCCATTTCCGAACAAAAAACTTGAAAATTTACAAAAACCATAAAAAACACGGATTTGACGGATTTCGGAGCCATTCTGGGCATCGAAAAATCAACTTTCTTAAATGATAATAAAAATAGGTTTTTCGGACAGTTTTTCCTCGGCAATTTAATAAAATAAACGATTTAAGTCTAATTTGCAAGGTTAAAATCCATTTCCGAACAAAAAAACTTGAAAATTTACAAAAACCGTAAAAAACACGGATTTGACGGATTTCGGAGCCATTCTGGGCATCAAAAAATCAACTTTCTTAAATGATAATAAAAATAGGTTTTTCGGACAGTTTTTCCTCGGCAATTTAATAAAATAAACGATTTAAGTCTAATTTGCAAGGTTAAAATCCATTTCCGAACAAAAAACTTGAAAATTTACAAAAAGCGTAAAAAACACGGATTTGACGGATTTCGGAGCCATTCTGGGCATCCAAAAAATCAACTTTCTTAAATGATAATAAAAATAGGTTTTTCGGACAGTTTTTTCCTCGGCAATTTAATAAAATAAACGATTTAAGTCTAATTTGCAAGGTTAAAATCCATTTCCGAACAAAAAACTTGAAAATTTACAAAAAGCGTAAAAAACACGGATTTGACGGATTTCGGAGCCATTCTGGGCATCGAAAAATCAACTTTCTTAAATGATAATAAAAATAGGTTTTTCGGACAGTTTTTCCTCGGCAATTTAATAAAATAAACGATTTAAGTCTAATTTGCAAGGTTAAAATCCATTTCCGAACAAAAAACTTGAAAATTTACAAAAACCGTAAAAAACACGGATTTGACGGATTTCGGAGCCATTCTGGGCATCGAAAAATCAACTTTCTTAAATGATAATAAAAATAGGTTTTTCGGACAGTTTTTCCTCGGCAATTTAATAAAATAAACGATTTAAGTCTAATTTGCAAGGTTAAAATCCATTTCCGAACAAAAAACTTGAAAATTTACAAAAAGCGTAAAAAACACGGATTTGACGGATTTCGGAGCCATTCTGGGCATCGAAAAAATCAACTTTCTTAAATGATAATAAAAATAGGTTTTTCGGACAGTTTTTCCTCGGCAATTTAATAAAATAAACGATTTAAGTCTAATTTGCAAGGTTAAAATCCATTTCCGAACAAAAAACTTGAAAATTTACAAAAAGCGTAAAAAACACGGATTTGACGGATTTCGGAGCCATTCTGGGCATCCAAAAAATCAACTTTCTTAAATGATAATAAAAATAGGTTTTTCGGACAGTTTTTCCTCGGCAATTTAATAAAATAAACGATTTAAGTCTAATTTGAAAGGTTTAAAATCCATTTCCGAACAAAAAACTTGAAAATTTACAAAAACCGTAAAAAACACGGATTTGACGGATTTCGGAGCCATTCTGGGCATCGAAAAATCAACTTTCTTAAATGATAATAAAAATAGGTTTTTCGGACAGTTTTTCCTCGGCAATTTAATAAAATAAACGATTTAAGTCTAATTTGCAAGGTTAAAATCCATTTCCGAACAAAAAACTTGAAAATTTACAAAAACCGTAAAAAACACGGATTTGACGGATTTCGGAGCCATTCTGGGCATCGAAAAATCAACTTTCTTAAATGATAATAAAAATAGGTTTTTCGGACAGTTTTTCCTCGGCAATTTAATAAAATAAACGATTTAAGTCTAATTTGCAAGGTTTAAATCCATTTCCGAACAAAAAACTTGAAAATTTACAAAATCCGTAAAAAACACGGATTTGACGGATTTCGGAGCCATTCTGGGCATCGAAAAATCAACTTTCTTAAATGATAATAAAAATAGGTTTTTCGGACAGTTTTTTCCTCGGCAATTTAATAAAATAAACGATTTAAGTCTAATTTGCAAGGTTAAAATCCATTTCCGAACAAAAAACTTGAAAATTTACAAAAACCGTAAAAAACACGGATTTGACGGATTTCGGAGCCATTCTGGGCATCGAAAAATCAACTTTCTTAAATGATAATAAAAATAGGTTTTTCGGACAGTTTTTCCTCGGCAATTTAATAAAATAAACGATTTAAGTCTAATTTGCAAGGTTAAAATCCATTTCCGAACAAAAAACTTGAAAATTTACAAAATCCGTAAAAAACACGGATTTGACGGATTTCGGAGCCATTCTGGGCATCAAAAAATCAACTTTCTTAAATGATAATAAAAATAGGTTTTTCGGACAGTTTTTCCTCGGCAATTTAATAAAATAAACGATTTAAGTCTAATTTGCAAGGTTAAAATCCATTTCCGAACAAAAAACTTGAAAATTTACAAAAAGCGTAAAAAACACGGATTTGACGGATTTCGGAGCCATTCTGGGCATCGAAAAATCAACTTTCTTAAATGATAATAAAAATAGGTTTTTCGGACAGTTTTTCCTCGGCAATTTAATAAAATAAACGATTTAAGTCTAATTTGCAAGGTTAAAATCCATTTCCGAACAAAAAACTTGAAAATTTACAAAATCCGTAAAAAACACGGATTTGACGGATTTCGGAGCCATTCTGGGCATCGAAAAATCAACTTTCTTAAATGATAATAAAAATAGGTTTTTCGGACAGTTTTTCCTCGGCAATTTAATAAAATAAACGATTTAAGTCTAATTTGCAAGGTTAAAATCCATTTCCGAACAAAAAACTTGAAAATTTACAAAAAGCGTAAAAACACGGATTTGACGGATTTCGGAGCCATTCTGGGCATCGAAAAATCAACTTTCTTAAATGATAATAAAAATAGGTTTTTCGGACAGTTTTTCCTCGGCAATTTAATAAAATAAACGATTTAAGTCTAATTTGCAAGGTTAAAATCCATTTCCGAACAAAAAACTTGAAAATTTACAAAAAGCGTAAAAAACACGGATTTGACGGATTTCGGAGCCATTCTGGGCATCGAAAAATCAACTTTCTTAAATGATAATAAAAATAGGTTTTTCGGACAGTTTTTCCTCGGCAATTTAATAAAATAAACGATTTAAGTCTAATTTGCAAGGTTAAAATCCATTTCCGAACAAAAAACTTGAAAATTTACAAAAACCGTAAAAAACACGGATTTGACGGATTTCGGAGCCATTCTGGGCATCAAAAAATCAACTTTCTTAAATGATAATAAAAATAGGTTTTTCGGACAGTTTTTCCTCGGCAATTTAATAAAATAAACGATTTAAGTCTAATTTGCAAGGTTAAAATCCATTTCCGAACAAAAAACTTGAAAATTTACAAAAAACCGTAAAAAACACGGATTTGACGGATTTCGGAGCCATTCTGGGCATCGAAAAATCAACTTTCTTAAATGATAATAAAAATAGGTTTTTCGGACAGTTTTTCCTCGGCAATTTAATAAAATAAACGATTTAAGTCTAATTTGAAAGGTTTAAAATCCATTTCCGAACAAAAAACTTGAAAATTTACAAAAACCGTAAAAAACACGGATTTGACGGATTTCGGAGCCATTCTGGTCATCGAAAAATCAACTTTCTTAAATGATAATAAAAATAGGTTTTTCGGACAGTTTTTCCTCGGCAATTTAATAAAATAAACGATTTAAGTCTAATTTGCAAGGTTAAAATCCATTTCCGAACAAAAAACTTGAAAATTTACAAAAAGCGTAAAAAACACGGATTTGACGGATTTCGGAGCCATTCTGGGCATCGAAAAATCAACTTTCTTAAATGATAATAAAAATAGGTTTTTCGGACAGTTTTTCCTCGGCAATTTAATAAAATAAACGATTTAAGTCTAATTTGCAAGGTTAAAATCCATTTCCGAACAAAAAACTTGAAAATTTACAAAAGCCGTAAAAAACACGGATTTGACGGATTTCGGAGCCATTCTGGGCATCAAAAAATCAACTTTCTTAAATGATAATAAAAATAGGTTTTTCGGACAGTTTTTCCTCGGCAATTTAATAAAATAAACGATTTAAGTCTAATTTGCAAGGTTAAAATCCATTTCCGAACAAAAAACTTGAAAATTTACAAAAACCGTAAAAAACACGGATTTGACGGATTTCGGAGCCATTCTGGGCATCAAAAAATCAACTTTCTTAAATGATAATAAAAATAGGTTTTTCGGACAGTTTTTCCTCGGCAATTTAATAAAATAAACGATTTAAGTCTAATTTGCAAGGTTAAAATCCATTTCCGAACAAAAAACTTGAAAATTTACAAAAACCGTAAAAAAACACGGATTTGACGGATTTCGGAGCCATTCTGGGCATCGAAAAATCAACTTTCTTAAATGATAATAAAAATAGGTTTTTCGGACAGTTTTTTCCTCGGCAATTTAATAAAATAAACGATTTAAGTCTAATTTGCAAGGTTAAAATCCATTTCCGAACAAAAAACTTGAAAATTTACAAAAGCCGTAAAAAACACGGATTTGACGGATTTCGGAGCCATTCTGGGCATCAAAAAATCAACTTTCTTAAATGATAATAAAAATAGGTTTTTCGGACAGTTTTTTCCTCGGCAATTTAATAAAATAAACGATTTAAGTCTAATTTGCAAGGTTAAAATCCATTTCCGAACAAAAAACTTGAAAATTTACAAAAGCCGTAAAAAACACGGATTTGACGGATTTCGGAGCCATTCTGGGCATCAAAAAATCAACTTTCTTAAATGATAATAAAAATAGGTTTTTCGGACAGTTTTTCCTCGGCAATTTAATAAAATAAACGATTTAAGTCTAATTTGCAAGGTTAAAATCCATTTCCGAACAAAAAACTTGAAAATTTACAAAAACCGTAAAAAAACACGGATTTGACGGATTTCGGAGCCATTCTGGGCATCGAAAAATCAACTTTCTTAAATGATAATAAAAATAGGTTTTTCGGACAGTTTTTCCTCGGCAATTTAATAAAATAAACGATTTAAGTCTAATTTGCAAGGTTAAAATCCATTTCCGAACAAAAAACTTGAAAATTTACAAAAACCGTAAAAAAACACGGATTTGACGGATTTCGGAGCCATTCTGGGCATCCAAAAAATCAACTTTCTTAAATGATAATAAAAATAGGTTTTTCGGACAGTTTTTCCTCGGCAATTTAATAAAATAAACGATTTAAGTCTAATTTGCAAGGTTAAAATCCATTTCCGAACAAAAAACTTGAAAATTTACAAAAAGCGTAAAAAACACGGATTTGACGGATTTCGGAGCCATTCTGGGCATCGAAAAATCAACTAAATGATAATAAAAATAGGTTTTTCGGACAGTTTTTCCTCGGCAATTTAATAAAATAAACGATTTAAGTCTAATTTGCAAGGTTAAAATCCATTTCCGAACAAAAAACTTGAAAATTTACAAAAACCGTAAAAAAACACGGATTTGACGGATTTCGGAGCCATTCTGGGCATCAAAAAATCAACTTTCTTAAATGATAATAAAAATAGGTTTTTCGGACAGTTTTTCCTCGGCAATTTAATAAAATAAACGATTTAAGTCTAATTTGCAAGGTTAAAATCCATTTCCGAACAAAAAACTTGAAAATTTACAAAAACCGTAAAAAACACGGATTTGACGGATTTCGGAGCCATTCTGGGCATCGAAAAATCAACTTTCTTAAATGATAATAAAAATAGGTTTTTCGGACAGTTTTTCCTCGGCAATTTAATAAAATAAACGATTTAAGTCTAATTTGCAAGGTTAAAATCCATTTCCGAACAAAAAACTTGAAAATTTACAAAAACCGTAAAAAACACGGATTTGACGGATTTCGGAGCCATTCTGGGCATCGAAAAAATCAACTTTCTTAAATGATAATAAAAATAGGTTTTTCGGACAGTTTTTCCTCGGCAATTTAATAAAATAAACGATTTAAGTCTAATTTGCAAGGTTAAAATCCATTTCCGAACAAAAAACTTGAAAATTTACAAAAACCGTAAAAAACACGGATTTGACGGATTTCGGAGCCATTCTGGGCATCAAAAATCAACTTTCTTAAATGATAATAAAAATAGGTTTTTCGGACAGTTTTTTCCTCGGCAATTTAATAAAATAAACGATTTAAGTCTAATTTGCAAGGTTAAAATCCATTTCCGAACAAAAAACTTGAAAATTTACAAAAACCGTAAAAAACACGGATTTGACGGATTTCGGAGCCATTCTGGGCATCAAAAAATCAACTTTCTTAAATGATAATAAAAATAGGTTTTTCGGACAGTTTTTCCTCGGCAATTTAATAAAATAAACGATTTAAGTCTAATTTGCAAGGTTAAAATCCATTTCCGAACAAAAAACTTGAAAATTTACAAAAACCGTAAAAAACACGGATTTGACGGATTTCGGAGCCATTCTGGGCATCGAAAAATCAACTTTCTTAAATGATAATAAAAATAGGTTTTTCGGACAGTTTTTCCTCGGCAATTTAATAAAATAAACGATTTAAGTCTAATTTGCAAGGTTAAAATCCATTTCCGAACAAAAAACTTTAAAATGACGAGAAAAACTGTCCAAAACATCTATTTTTATTAATATTTAAGAAACTTGATTTTTGGATGTTCAGATCGCCTCCAATTGGACCGGAAAAATGTTTTGATGTCGATATTTCAAAGTTTTCTGTTCGGAAATGACTTTTAATTTTAAAAATTAGACCAAAATCGATTGTTTTATTAAATTGACGATTAAATACTGTCCGAAATATCTGTTTTTTATTATTATTTAAGACACGGATTTGACGGATTTCGGAGCCATTCTGGGCATCAAAAAATCAACTTTCTTAAATGATAATAAAAATAGGTTTTTCGGACAGTTTTTCCTCGGCAATTTAATAAAATAAACGATTTAAGTCTAATTTGCAAGGTTAAAATCCATTTCCGAACAAAAAACTTGAAAATTTACAAAAACCGTAAAAAACACGGATTTGACGGATTTCGGAGCCATTCTGGGCATCGAAAAATCAACTTTCTTAAATGATAATAAAAATAGGTTTTTCGGACAGTTTTTCCTCGGCAATTTAATAAAATAAACGATTTAAGTCTAATTTGCAAGGTTAAAATCCATTTCCGAACAAAAAACTTGAAAATTTACAAAAACCGTAAAAAACACGGATTTGACGGATTTCGGAGCCATTCTGGGCATCAAAAAATCAACTTTCTTAAATGATAATAAAAATAGGTTTTTCGGACAGTTTTTCCTCGGCAATTTAATAAAATAAACGATTTAAGTCTAATTTGCAAGGTTAAAATCCATTTCCGAACAAAAACTTGAAAATTTACAAAAACCGTAAAAAACACGGATTTGACGGATTTCGGAGCCATTCTGGGCATCGAAAAATCAACTTTCTTAAATGATAATAAAAATAGGTTTTTCGGACAGTTTTTCCTCGGCAATTTAATAAAATAAACGATTTAAGTCTAATTTGCAAGGTTAAAATCCATTTCCGAACAAAAAACTTGAAAATTTACAAAAACCGTAAAAAAACACGGATTTGACGGATTTCGGAGCCATTCTGGGCATCGAAAAATCAACTTTCTTAAATGATAATAAAAATAGGTTTTTCGGACAGTTTTTCCTCGGCAATTTAATAAAATAAACGATTTAAGTCTAATTTGCAAGGTTAAAATCCATTTCCGAACAAAAAACTTGAAAATTTAAAAAACCGTAAAAAACACGGATTTGACGGATTTCGGAGCCATTCTGGGCATAAAAAATCAACTTTCTTAAATGATAATAAAAATAGGTTTTTCGGACAGTTTTTCCTCGGCAATTTAATAAAATAAACGATTTAAGTCTAATTTGCAAGGTTAAAATCCATTTCCGAACAAAAAACTTGAAAATTTACAAAAACCGTAAAAAACACGGATTTGACGGATTTCGGAGCCATTCTGGGCATCAAAAATCAACTTTCTTAAATGATAATAAAAATAGGTTTTTCGGACAGTTTTTCCTCGGCAATTTAATAAAATAAACGATTTAAGTCTAATTTGCAAGGTTAAAATCCATTTCCGAACAAAAAACTTGAAAATTTACAAAAACCGTAAAAAACACGGATTTGACGGATTTCGGAGCCATTCTGGGCATCAAAAAATCAACTTTCTTAAATGATAATAAAAATAGGTTTTTCGGACAGTTTTTCCTCGGCAATTTAATAAAATAAACGATTTAAGTCTAATTTGCAAGGTTAAAATCCATTTCCGAACAAAAAACTTGAAAATTTACAAAAACCGTAAAAAACACGGATTTGACGGATTTCGGAGCCATTCTGGGCATCGAAAAATCAACTTTCTTAAATGATAATAAAAATAGGTTTTTCGGACAGTTTTTCCTCGGCAATTTAATAAAATAAACGATTTAAGTCTAATTTGCAAGGTTAAAATCCATTTCCGAACAAAAAACTTGAAAATTTACAAAAACCGTAAAAAACACGGATTTGACGGATTTCGGAGCCATTCTGGGCATCAAAAATCAACTTTCTTAAATGATAATAAAAATAGGTTTTTCGGACAGTTTTTCCTCGGCAATTTAATAAAATAAACGATTTAAGTCTAATTTGCAAGGTTAAAATCCATTTCCGAACAAAAAACTTGAAAATTTACAAAAAACCGTAAAAAACACGGATTTGACGGATTTCGGAGCCATTCTGGGCATCAAAAAAATCAACTTTCTTAAATGATAATAAAAATAGGTTTTTCGGACAGTTTTTCCTCGGCAATTTAATAAAATAAACGATTTAAGTCTAATTTGCAAGGTTAAAATCCATTTCCGAACAAAAAACTTGAAAATTTACAAAAACCGTAAAAAACACGGATTTGACGGATTTCGGAGCCATTCTGGGCATCGAAAAATCAACTTTCTTAAATGATAATAAAAATAGGTTTTTCGGACAGTTTTTCCTCGGCAATTTAATAAAATAAACGATTTAAGTCTAATTTGCAAGGTTAAAATCCATTTCCGAACAAAAAACTTGAAAATTTACAAAAACCGTAAAAAAAACACGGATTTGACGGATTTCGGAGCCATTCTGGGCATCAAAAAATCAACTTTCTTAAATGATAATAAAAATAGGTTTTTCGGACAGTTTTTCCTCGGCAATTTAATAAAATAAACGATTTAAGTCTAATTTGCAAGGTTAAAATCCATTTCCGAACAAAAAACTTGAAAATTTACAAAAAGCGTAAAAAACACGGATTTGACGGATTTCGGAGCCATTCTGGGCATCAAAAAATCAACTTTCTTAAATGATAATAAAAATAGGTTTTTCGGACAGTTTTTCCTCGGCAATTTAATAAAATAAACGATTTAAGTCTAATTTGCAAGGTTAAAATCCATTTCCGAACAAAAAACTTGAAAATTTACAAAAACCGTAAAAATCACGGATTTGACGGATTTCGGAGCCATTCTGGGCATCAAAAAATCAACTTTCTTAAATGATAATAAAAATAGGTTTTTCGGACAGTTTTTCCTCGGCAATTTAATAAAATAAACGATTTAAGTCTAATTTGCAAGGTTAAAATCCATTTCCGAACAAAAAACTTGAAAATTTACAAAAACCGTAAAAAACACGGATTTGACGGATTTCGGAGCCATTCTGGGCATCGAAAAATCAACTTTCTTAAATGATAATAAAAATAGGTTTTTCGGACAGTTTTTCCTCGGCAATTTAATAAAATAAACGATTTAAGTCTAATTTGCAAGGTTAAAATCCATTTCCGAACAAAAAACTTGAAAATTTACAAAAACCGTAAAAAACACGGATTTGACGGATTTCGGAGCCATTCTGGGCATCCAAAAAATCAACTTTCTTAAATGATAATAAAAATAGGTTTTTCGGACAGTTTTTCCTCGGCAATTTAATAAAATAAACGATTTAAGTCTAATTTGCAAGGTTAAAATCCATTTCCGAACAAAAAACTTGAAAATTTACAAAAACCGTAAAAAACACGGATTTGACGGATTTCGGAGCCATTCTGGGCATCGAAAAATCAACTTTCTTAAATGATAATAAAAATAGGTTTTTCGGACAGTTTTTCCTCGGCAATTTAATAAAATAAACGATTTAAGTCTAATTTGCAAGGTTAAAATCCATTTCCGAACAAAAAATTTCGATGCCCAGAATGTCTCCGAATTCGGTCAAAATCTTGATTTTTAAGTTATTTTAAAATCTGCAATTTTTTTGTTCGGAAATGAATTTTAACCTTTGAAATTCGACTCAAATCGTTTGTTTTATTAAATTAAAGAGGAAAAACTGTCCGGAAAACCTACTTTTATTAATATTTAAGATGACGGATTTCGGAGCCATTCTGGGCATCAAAAAATCAACTTTCTTAAATGATAATAAAAATAGGTTTTTCGGACAGTTTTTCCTCGGCAATTTAATAAAATAAACGATTTAAGTCTAATTTGCAAGGTTAAAATCCATTTCCGAACAAAAAACTTGAAAATTTAAAAAACCGTAAAAAACACGGATTTGACGGATTTCGGAGCCATTCTGGGCATCAAAAAATCAACTTTCTTAAATGATAATAAAAATAGGTTTTTCGGACAGTTTTTCCTCGGCAATTTAATAAAATAAACGATTTAAGTCTAATTTGCAAGGTTAAAATCCATTTCCGAACAAAAAACTTGAAAATTTACAAAAACCGTAAAAAAACACGGATTTGACGGATTTCGGAGCCATTCTGGGCATCAAAAAATCAACTTTCTTAAATGATAATAAAAATAGGTTTTTCGGACAGTTTTTCCTCGGCAATTTAATAAAATAAACGATTTAAGTCTAATTTGCAAGGTTAAAATCCATTTCCGAACAAAAAACTTGAAAATTTACAAAAAGCGTAAAAAACACGGATTTGACGGATTTCGGAGCCATTCTGGGCATCAAAAAATCAACTTTCTTAAATGATAATAAAAATAGGTTTTTCGGACAGTTTTTCCTCGGCAATTTAATAAAATAAACGATTTAAGTCTAATTTGCAAGGTTAAAATCCATTTCCGAACAAAAAACTTGAAAAGTTAAGGTTTATCGGACAGTTTTTCCTCGGCAATTTAATAAAATAAACGATTTAAGTCTAATTTGCAAGGTTAAAATCCATTTCCGAACAAAAAACTTGAAAATATACAAAAAGCGTAAAAAACACGGATTTGACGGATTTCGGAGCCATTCTGGGCATCAAAAAATCAACTTTCTTAAATGATAATAAAAATAGGTTTTTCGGACAGTTTTTCCTAGGCAATTTAATAAAATAAACGATTTAAGTCTAATTTGACGGATTTCGGAGCCATTCTGGGCATCGAAAAATCAACTTTCTTAAATGATAGAAAAAACAGGTTTTTCGGACTGTTTTTCCTCGGCAATTTAATAGAATAAATGATTTAAGTCTAATTGGCAAGGTTAAAATCCATTTCCGAACAAAAAAATTTGAAAATTTACAAAGAACGTAAAAACCATGGATTTGATAGATTTCGGAGCCATTCTGGGCATCGAAAAATCAACTTTCTTAAATGATAATAAAAATAGGTTTTAAGGACAGTTCTTCCTCTTCAATTTAATAAATAAATGATTTCAGTCTAATTTGGAAGGTTAA